>CAWUFW010001281.1:2736590-2993877 GCA_963921515.1 Calotriton arnoldi | reverse complement strand
GGGTAGATTTAATGAGGACTGCTATCTCGAAGTAGCAAAATACTATATAAAGATGAAAATACATGAAATACTTAAGGCAACATTAATTTTTTAACTCAATGGGGTCAATAAAATGGAAAGCTAATGTTGTATATGAAAGCTACTAAAAAAGATAGTAGAATGTGTAATGAACTGTCAATACATAGGACAGCAAATAGAAATTGCAACCTTGTTTGTAAGTGGGTGCTATGTAAGAATGGTGAATAAATGGTTGAGTCTAAAGATAGCACCATATTGGAGTGATGGAACAAGATATTAAAGAAACAAGATATTAAAGGTGCATGGGCAAAAACTCCAATGTAATTTAATAAAAGGAGCTGGGAAACATTTGTAGTAAATATATTGCTTTCATAATAAAAGGAAGTTATCAAAATAATGATTGTGACCTCGTATATAAATGAGCCATACTAGGGTAGTAGAACACGGACAAGTTTAGGATAAGCATCATCTTGGGGTAATAGAAAGAGATTTAAAAAGTTATTCTAAATGCAGCACTTTCATATGAAAAATGTCTATCAATATAAATGAATATGTGATTGTTTACAAAAGCAAAATAGAAACAAAAACAACAAATAGGTTTATACAGTAACACAGCAGTATCATATAGTGAAGGTGACAATGAAACAGTTTTTGGGGAGAACCATTCTACAGTCGAGTTGAGGCAATTGGTGTGTGTACTGGTTAACTAATATTTTGTCACCTTTAGAATGAAAACAATGGTTTGTTAAGTTAGAAGGTCTCAGATTGTAGTAGATGCTCATTCTTTAGGAGTATCTTTTTAATTTTGGGAGCATTCAGTCCCAAAAGTCATGAAATACACTAGGTCAAGATTTTGCATTTTTCGATGCTTTCAATGAACTAAGCTTTCATTAAATTTGTTCTGATCACGAAGAGGCAACTGCATGCATCAAACCCAAAATGAAATCATGGGAAGTTGGGGTTCTGGAAAAGAAACCCTAAAACGTGAAATGCTTGCAGTCTCTCAAATATGACCAATTTGTGCTGGTGATACTGTGTTCCTGACTCAGGGATTGAATATGAGTGGTACAAGTCGGATGCTGTAATCACTGCACCTGAAAAACATGGACACCTAGGTGTTTGGAATTTTTAGGGATGCAATAATTATTGCATTATTTGAATTTTTGGATATAACATGGTGATTTTATTTTTTACTGCTCTAATATCAGCAGGTTACAGTAAATAGCATACACTTTTCCCCTTGTAAATTCCTCGCGGCTTGAACTGACAAAAATGTACTGACAAAAATTAACAAAGGGCGAGGTCTTTATCAAACCTAGTAATTACTGGGTATGAAAAATAACACAACTAGGAATACTGACTCATTCAAAACCAGGGCCTCAGTGTTTCCTGAGATCCCCAGTCACTCGAATCACATTGTGGGGAAGAAAAGTTGTTCAGATTCATTAGAAACCAGCACACTCCTGTGTCGATTCTGCAGTAAAAGACATTTTACGCTCTCAACTATACCATGTATTTGACACTCGCAACACAGGCAGCTGCGATGTGGAATAAGTGTATTTATTTGTTTTTGCATGCTCTAGAACTTCACACCTCCTGTAGTTTCCATTGTTTAGCCACAAAGCCGTCTCGTTTTCTGGCATCCCTAGCAGTGCGGAATAGTTGCTTCTGGTGATCCTACCACCTCCCCCTTCTCTGAGAGCCAAAGGACAGGCAGAAAATTCATATCAAAATAACAAATAAACACTACAGCTTTGCTGAACTGACTGTAGGATTGTTTAATGGCTGTTCAGAACTGGATGGTCGCCATCTAACTCCAGCTAAACAGGCTAGAACAATCACTTGCAAAGCCAATAGTCTCACCTTGTCTTATGTTTATGCTGTACAGAATCGGCAAAAATGCTGGCCTAGAGCGTGCGGTTACGCGCACAATTACGAGCAGAGGCGCCATCTGGCTTTCCTCTCTCGTCATGGTGCGCACACCACTCGCCAGACGTACCTCCTTTTTTTAAAACTTGCAGCGCAAGGCGCGCGCGCTCCGCTGACGTCATTTTTTTTATCACACTCGGCATTGCTTTATTTTTTTGTGAGAAACACGGTGATTACTTTGTCTAATCTCCTAAACAAACGTGCTGCGTGACGGCATTTTTTTTCTTTTTGACACACACGGCGTTCGCGTTCCATTTTTATTTACAATGGGGAGAACAGATGCCGAGACCTAGTTGCCACTCATCGTGAACGAGAGAAGGGAAAGGATGTGGCTTAACGACTAGAGTGGCGGACTTTGAAGCCAGGGACCCAGCTTTGAGTCTGGCCGGAGGCTCAAACATCCTGTGATTCTGGGCAAATCACAATCTCCCACTGCCTAAAAATGAATGCGTCCATCTGTAATGCAACTATTGCTCATGTTTACCCTAAGGTCGTGTTCGCGCTATATAAAACTGCAAAAAGAGACTTGCTGCAGCTTTCCATTCTAACCCGCTAGCATCAGCCTCCCATTCTGCGCTTTTACTCCTCCCGCCTCATTTGCTCCAGAGTCCGTTTTCACGTGATGTTTTCCTTTTTCTCAGTTTTCGATATAGTCTCGACCGGAAGCTATTGGAGCCCTTTAAAAAATAGCACTTATATTGCACAAGGGCACGTTCATTTTGCTTTAGGCACAGGGAGATTACGTGACTTGCCCACAATCCCACATTGGTTGTACTGTTTTTATGGGGAGGCGGCACATGTTCCACGTCCCTCCGTGCAAAGTGCCTGCCTGCTGGCCAGACAGACTGCTTCATCTTCAGCCACTTTTCTTCAGTCGGCACTCGTTGAAGCAGCCGGCTGTTCACGGAGCATAGCACAGGCTGCCTCTGTGCACCGTCTGGCACTGCACTCCTTGCAGCAGACACTTGTTGCAAGCTGCCTGTGCGTCTCGCTTTATTAGGAGATATCATGAAATCAGCGCGACTGATGACTGAAAAGGAGATTCTGAAAATTATCAAGTATTTTTGGAGGTATGAAGTTGTCTTTGTCTGTATGATACTTTTTTGATTAGCTTTCGCCCAGGAGGGATGTTTTTGGACACCTATCTTCTGCAACAAAAATGGGCCTGGTAAGTTTTAACTTACGCTGCCAGCATAAGTCATGTCCGAAAAATCCCACATTTAGACCCGATTCCCTTTAGAAGGAAACTTGGAAATGAAGAGTTATAGCCCCATCATTAACTAAAAGCAGCTAACTGACTGTCGTGGGTGCTCCTTGTGATACTGCGCAGTCTCGTTAGTAGACTCTGGCTTAAGGGAACACAATGTCGGCCTACCCCACATAAAGACATGGACAGGAGACATTCATTTATTAATGGCTGACTTCAGCCAATTCTATAGAAAGCATCACAAACCTAACCTGCCACATAAAGTGCACATCTCACGCCCAAGGGCACAGTCTTATTCCAGGGCAGTCTCAGTGGTCTGTAGTGATTTGTGACTTTGAAATATAGAGCTTCCTCTTCAAACATTAGCTTTTGGTACACAGCCGACAAATATCATATGTGGCTCTTGGACCTCGATCTTCGTACAGTGAATCGAAGCTTAAGCTCTAGGTGGGCCAGGACCTAACTGCTATGTGCAGTGGAAAAGAAACAAACATTTGTAAGGCAATAGGTCTCGCATTTATGAGAGTTTGAGCTATTGGCATTGTACATGTCAATGCCTTTTATTTATGTGTTTTGAAAACCTGCAAGCAGTGCGTAAACACGCACTTTGTACTTCTAGTCCTTACTTACCAGAAGCAAGGCTGGCAGTAACTGCGCCTCTTTACTGCCAGCCTTGCTTCTTGTAGCAAGGACTATAGGACAAAGTGCGTGTTTACGCACTGCTTGCAGGTTTTCAAAACACAAATAAAACGCAGTGTCATTTACAATGCAAATAGCTCAAATGCTTGCAAATGCGAGACCTATTGCATTGCAAATGCTTGTTATTTACTGATATGAGACTGGTCAATAAATAAAAACAAGATGAAAATTAAGTAGTGTGAAAGTGCTTTTATTTACAAAGAAGAAAGCCTGTGAGCTATTTGCTGCATTGCTCTCCCAAAACAAAAACATAAAATTAAAAAAATAGGACTGTGGAGGGGATACACAACTGGTCACACCGTGTCCAGGCAAGGTCGAGGCCCACCTGTAGTGACCATTTGACCATTAATTTATGACTCTAAGGCAGCAACCAATATTCCTCACCATATAAAGTTCGCAGGAGAAGTTTACAACCTGATGAAAACAGTATTTACAAAGGATACCAACTGAATGTAACTTGTGTCAGTCCTCAGACCCTGTACCTGTAACTGTTCTCCGAGCAGCTACGTTTACTTAAACAAAATGCTCCTGTTTTGCCTAATGTCTCTTGTTTTTTTAAGTATTTCGTACACAAGTAACATTAAGGCGAGTCAGTCATGAGGGACTGGGACCTCGTACCCAACTGCAGGTGAAGGAAGGTGACCCCTCTGGACGGATTCACATCGCGCAACGACAAAGGTGGGCAGACACCGCAATTGATTGGGAGTCCGTCCTGGAGCAGCCATCACAGAGGGTAAGAGACTACATCTGAACCTGAAACATTGTCTTTTAAAGCATTTGGTGTATGGCAAACTAGGGAGAAGCGTAAAAAGATTACCTGAGCGCCCTCCCACTGACAGGCTTTGTCATATTACCTATTTTATATGTCCAAACTGAATCGGTCGTTAGGCGGCCTTGGAGGTAATCCTGCGAAAGTCACCTTTTTTCGATAGTTAGCATGCTAGGAAAGGTGAATATTTATCTATTTATATAGCCCTTTATGGCTCATAGGACGCTATTTTTGTGATGCAGCTATCCTGCATGGGCTGAGTTGGCACCTCAATCTCATTTTTTAGTCGTAAAGGATTTCTAAGTGCTACTGGTTTCTTAACACTGTAGGTATCTGAAAGGAATGAGAGGTGTTGATCGGTTGGACCGCTGGCCGTGACACAGATGGTACGCTTGACGACTGTGTGTAACACAGGGTGTGATTCAGACTTTAGGGAAAATTTGGACCTGGGAAACTAGGCATAACTTGTGTGTAGCCAGGAAGGGCCTGTGATTCCTGAATTACTCCTTTTTCTGTATCTATTACTACAACCTTTGTCTGGGAGTGTATAGTGGCTTATAAAAAAAATGAAAAGGGTTAATCCAGATAACTAAACCACCCTTATGCCCCGAAATCAATCCATCAATCAATCGGGGTTTTGAAGAGCGCACTACTCACCCGTTAGGGTCTCAAGGTGCTGAGCAGTAGAAATGAGCAGCTCCGTTGGGGTCATTTGAAGAGCCAGGTCTTGAGGTATTTCCTGAATTGGTGCAGTGTCGGGCTTCGCTGGAGGTGAAGGGGGAGATCGTTCTAGGTCTTGGCTGCGAGGTAGGAGAAGGACCTTCCACCCGCTCTGGTCCTGTAGAACCATGGGACAGTGGCTAGGGAGAGGTCGGCTGAGTGGAGGTTTCTCTTGGGGGCATGGAAGGAGAGGCGGTCGTTGAGGTATTGAGGTTGGGAAACATCCGGAACGACGACTCCGGAACAACGAGTTCCGGAGTCACACAAGCCAAACAACAACTTGCCTGAACAACGACTTAGCCTTAACCACGCTTGTGCATGGTTAAGGCTAAGTCGGTCTAGTGTTCAGGATGGGCGGGGAAAGAGGAGCGAAGGACAGGAACAGGACAGGTAAGGGGGTTTGGGTTCGTTTTTTGGGGGTGGGAGGGGTTCAGGGTAGTTTTTAGGGGGTGGGGGTTCAGGGTAGATTTTAGAGGGTGGTGGGGTTTGGGGTAGTTTTAAGGGGTGAGGGTTAGTTTTTAGGGGGTGGGGGTATGGGGTAGTTTTTAGGGGGTGGGAGGGGTATGGGGTAGTTTTTAGGGGGTGGGAGGGGTTTGGGTTAGTTTTTAGGGGTGGGAGGGATTTGGGTTAGTTTTTAGGTGGTGTGAGGTGTATGGGATAGTTTTTAAGGGGTGGTGAGGTTTGGGGTAGCTGTAAGGGGTTCGGGTTCGTTTTTAGGGGGTGTGGTGTACGGGGTCGTTTTTAAGCGGTGCGAGGGGTTCCGGTTAGTTTTTAAGGGGTGGGAGGATTACGTTTACCATGCATTCCTTTACCACGAAAATTTGTGGTAAAGGAGTGCGTGGTAATAAAAATCGTTGTTAAGACGCGCTCGTTGTAGAGACTATGTTGTTGAGGTCGTCGTTGTTGAGGAACTTGTTGTTCAAACATACAACCATTAAGTTCCAAAGTTGTGGAGGGCCTTGTAGGCGTGCATGAGCAGCTTGAGAGTTATTCTTCTTTCGAAGGGGAGCCAGTGAAGGTCGTGGAGGTGTTGGGTAGTCTTGTGGTGTTCTGGTGGGGGGGTGAGTGTGTTGGCTCAGTCAGCGATCCATTTGTGGAGGTTGCTTGCCACGGTGTTGGCGCCCGTCGTAGTTGGGGGTGGAGTACAGATGAGGGCGGAGGTGAGGTGTTCATTGGAGACTTTGTTCCAGATTCTGCATGGGAGGCGGCGTGCATGCTTGTGTGCGGTGGGTTTACTAAAGGAGAAATGGATGCAATGGTGGTCAGTCCAGAGCAGTTCCGTGGTGTGGCTGAAGAAGGTGCTGTTTCCTCCTGCTAAGACGTGGTCGAGTGTGTGTCCCGCTGTGTGAGTGGGGGCGGAGACGAGTTGCTTCAGCCCTATGTTGGTGAGGTTCTCTAGGAGGGCGGTGGTGTTGGGGTCGTTGTGGTTGTCCAGGCGGAAGTTCGGGTCTCTGAGTAGTAGAAATCACTAAAACATGCCCAAGAGGGATCACCTTTTGGCGTCTCACTAGATCAGGACTAGTGGAGATCACACCCCTAGGGTAAAAATACAAGGAGTCCGAAAACTAGTAATTACGGGGCCCATGTTATGTTTATGAATTAACCATAAACAGAGATTTTTCAAAATCAGGTAACAGATAAGATAACAAGAGTGCACCAATGCTGGATGCCGTAATTGATGGGTTGAAAACTGGAAAAATTTAATAAAATATGTTTTTTAAAAAAAGAGTGCACCAACGCAATGTACTGTTAACTTTCACTAACCAAAAAAAAAGAAGAAAAAAAGACAATTTCCGTAATTACACCAATGGTAGGGGGAGAAACCCACAGCCTGCTTAACACCTGAGTAGGTGCACCTTTCCTTTGTGTAATCAAGCCCTTCCATGGCGAGGACATCCACAAACTTTGCTTGGAGAATATTTTCCAATTGGGCAAAAGAAACACAGCTAACAGAAGAGAACAGATGGCTTCCAAGGGAATTCCACCTCGAATTACCATATTGCTACCAAAGTTATGTATATTTTTGTGCATACGTTCCCTCTGTCTACTATGGGTAATTCCACACTTGAGGAACTGCTGGGGCAAAAAGGACTCACAAATGGGGACTTACAACGCCTGCGTAGGAATCTCTTGTATGTCACCTACAATTACACTAAACAGAACACTAGCATCACACACACACACTACATAGCACCCTCCTACATAACACTTAGTACTGACACGTGACTTCAGTCTGTTCGCAAGCATTAGCCAGGGCATGTTATGCCTGTTCGCTGATTCCACATGTGGAAGGCGCAGATAGGCTTTACCTGTCCCAAGAGGTAGCCCCCGAAAAAGCAAAATGCCCGATTCTTCTTTACTTATGTATGATAAGGGCCAAGATTCAGCCCAACAGGATAGACCCTTACTGGGTAATTATAGACCTGACCCGATACGACACAAACCAAAAAGCATTATGCCTTTTCTCTGAACCTAATAATATCAAAGCTGAGCTGGAGAGGATGCGTAGAAAGGGCACCATAGGGGAAGACACTCTTTGGCCCCGAGACTTCACAGAGAAAAGATTCTCGGCGGTAGCAAAACCCCCAATTCAGTGCACCAACATGTCCGCTCCTGCATCCATTTGTAGACCAAGGGTGGCCCTTAACGTATCTGGTGCAGTCTTTTTTAACAGCAAATGGTCTCCCAACATGGAGTTCCTGTGTAGGGCCGTAGAGCTCGAGGATAAAAAGGGGAATCAGTCAACTGAGGGAGGGTTGAATGTAAGCAAATCCACTCCCTGTCAGGAATTATGGGTAACCGAAGTGTGGGGAGGGGTACACTGGGTTAGAAGAGATAGGGCAACCCCTGATTGTTCGAAAACTAACACTGTATTCCTTATGTTTCAGAGGTAGAGGAACCATTCCGATGGGCATGAATGCCAACTGTGGCGGGATACTGCACATTCCAGATATGCAAGGGGGCACCTCCACGCTGATGGATTACTACTGGCAATGTGGCGAGTTTGCCTATACTCAGCTCGTCCCCAGATGGCAAGGACTCTGTTCCCTAGTAACCATGCACACCCCGACCCTGGTCATTCCAGGAGAAGAACTGTCAGACTTGTACCAACACCCTTTAAAGAAAAAAACAACCTTGCTGCACCAAATTCATGAGAAAAGATCTGTGGACTATTTTGGCTGGGCTCAGTTCAAAGACATTCCAGAAGAATTCAGACTACTCACAGACGCACAACTATCGGCGGGAGGCTCTATACCCTTCTTTACCCTGCATAAAAAAACTAATGCCAACTGGCTCCAGAAAGACCACGATGGAGGGAGGGAAGTGTGCCAAGATCAGTGCGGCCTGCTGCACCTTTATCCCAGGGAATGATATGGACAACGGAAATCTGACACTTGCCATCCAAGCACTGCACAATTTACAAAGAGACATGCGTGAGGAGGGAGGTCCCCCTGAGCAGGAGTGGTTTTCCAATTGGTTCTCCTGGCTCCCAACATGGTTATCCGGATTGTTTAAATCACTGTTGCCAGTTATTGTTGTGCTTCTATTGACATGTGGGGCAGTACAATTGGGGATCACTTACTGTAAAAACGCAGTCTCAAATTAGGTAGAATGCAAGTAACTAGAAAAGTTGTCATAGTCAAAAGAGAGCAAGGGGAATAGCAGGGGCCTAATAAAATGATAGTACCAATGCATAAGTTAGATAATGTAGTTGAAGAATCAACCAGAGGGGGAAATGTTAATATGGAAAATGACGGTGCTATGATAGAAAACAATACATTAATTTATGAAAACAAAATCACATCCCTATTAACAAAATCACCCGGGTGAACTCCACATCAACCCTGACTCGCAAATACATAGGCAAGCTCTGAGACCCAGGCCAGGGGTCACTGATTGATAGGTCACAAGTGGGAGGGCGCATAGCTGGTGGGCAAACACGCGGGCAGGAAACTCTTGATCAGGCCCACAGATACGCACAGTGACAACACAATGGTCAGGGGGAATTTCCCCCGAATAAAGCTCACATTTCCCGAGGGGGTACGCGTGCTTCGAAAAACACCATACAGTCAGATGCCACATGAGTTAGGAATAGGGTGACCAACTGGCATGGGTGCAAATTCAGGACAGTGAGTGTAAAAATTCAGGACAAAGGGTCAAAATTCAGGACAAAAATTCAGGACAGGAGGTCAAAATTCAGGACAAAACTTCGGGACAAAAGGTAAGTTTTACAGACACATCAGAGGAGGTCACGGAATAGTATATAAGTAAGCCCATCCATATCCAAACATATTCAACCATTTGCAAACCTATACATCATGTATCCTTCCATCCATCATTTCACTCATCCATCCCTCCATCCACCCTTTCACTCATCCTTCCCAGCCACCCTTTCACCCTATCCATCCGTACACTCATCCATCCACTCTTCCACCCACCCATCCAGCCATTTACCCTCTCACCCATCCAGCCATCCTTTCACTTACTCATCCATCCACCCAGTCACTCATCCTTCCACCCATTCACCCTTTCCTTCATCCATCCATCCTCCCTTTCTCTCCATCGAACCTTCAACTTAGCCATCCTTCCTTCCATCCATCCACTCATGAATCCATCCATTGACCCTATCACTCATCCACCCTTTCACTCCTTCACTCATGTATCCATCCTTTTGTCCATCTACCCTCCCTTTCACTCACTCATCCATCCTAACATCCACCCTTTCACTCATCCGTCCATCCATTCACCCTTTCACTTATCAATTCATCAATCATTTCACTCATCCATCCATCCATTCACCGGCCCATCATCCACCCTTTCACTCATCCATCCATCCTTTCACGTATCCATCCACACTTTTAACCATCCATCTACCCTTCCACCCATACATCCATCTATTTACCTTTTCTCTCATCCATCCTTCCACTCACTCATCCATTTATCCTTTCTCTCATTAGCCATCCATTCACCCTTTCATTCATCCATTCACTCTTTCACTAATCCATCCAGCCATCCATCCATCCCTTCACTTACTCACTCACCCACCTTTTCATATTAATTATGAGCTGAGCCTTTGTCTGCAGAGTTGCAGACAGAAGAGGCCCATCAAGAATTTCACCCTTGCTGTAGTTCCTAAAGCAAGGGGTGGGGTGGGGTGGGGGTAGGGTTCACTGTGCCCCTGCACATAGGCAATCTGAAAAAGTGGAAGTTGTGAGTCATGCATGATGCACAGT
This sequence comes from Calotriton arnoldi, assembly GCA_963921515.1. Lineage (NCBI taxonomy): Eukaryota > Metazoa > Chordata > Amphibia > Caudata > Salamandridae > Calotriton > Calotriton arnoldi. Next base: position 2,983,301 of record CAWUFW010001281.1, on the reverse strand, counting down.
GCAACTGTGACATGGTGTTGTTTCAAGGGCTTTAAGTGGAATGAAAAAACTGGGGGGGTCTCTCCAAAGGGGGTGTGCGATGTAATTAAGGTTGTGGCTTAGAACACCCAAGCTAAAAATCTGTGCTTAGTATAGCGTGCCTCCTGACTAGTATTTTGCCTGTTCTGTCATTGTATCCAGATATATAACACAACAAGTAACGTTACACCTGCAACAAGCGAGAACTATTGGCTTTGTCAATGGTTGTTAGTGCACAAAATAAAAAAAAGCAACCATGGCTTCGTTGAATATGATATTGAAAATGCATCAGTTTTCAAATGATGAGACTGTGAAAGAACTCTAGCCCCTTCTTTTTAACTTGTTTCACCGTCTTCCATCTGACAGAATGTCCTGCCCGAGACAGGGGCAGGAGGAGGCCCACCACATGCTTTGCAGCCCATTGTCATTCTGTATGTGGCAATCATCAGCGCATACAGAATGACAAAGGGCAGGATGGGGCTGCTCTTGTGCGCAGGAGTGCAAGGCGGCCCCACCAAGGAGTTGAGGCTTCATGCAGGGAAACAGCGCTGTTCCCTGCAATGCCTAAAATTACGGACAAAAGCCATCCGTAAAAGGGATCCTCACGGACAACGGACGTGAGTTCCAAATTACGGACGGTCCGTGAAATTTACGGACGTTTGGTCACCCTAGTTAGGAACACATAGCCAATAAGGACGTAGCACCCGTAGTGGTCACGTGCTCCCCACGCCAAACATCTGGACAAATACACTACTAGCCACACCATGTCCACACAAGGTTGAGGCCGGCCTGTAGTAACCATTTGACCATTAAATTATGACTCCAAGGCAGCCACCAACATTCCTCACCATATAAGGTTCGCTGGAGAACTTTACAACCTGATGAAAACTGTATGTAGGAAGGATGCCAACTGAATGTAAATTATGAGTCCTCAGACCCTGTGGCTGTAACTGTTCTCCCGGCCACTACGTTTATAAACAAAATGTTCCTCCTTTGCCAAACGCCTCATCTCCTGTTTTTTAAGGTATTTCATACTCAAGTAACAATAGCTTTCGAAACACAGAAGGGTGATACAACGTTTTACATTTTTCTTTCCTCCAGAATGATTTAACCAGCAAAAATAGAAACTTGCCATGTTCCTTCATGGATGTGACGATATTCCACAGGGCATACAGAGCCTCAACCTGCAGGTGGGTCTGAGAAACCCAAACTTTAGAGCGACGTCGTCCTCTCACCGCCTCATGTTTTTCCCGCCAAACCATGACGACAAAACGTAGGGCGGGACAATAGTTTGATTGACACCACCTATTGGCTAGTCGTAAGGGCAGACGCAGCGGCCATCTTTGAACGGGAGCATGATACATGCGAAACGTTATTCCGAGGGACTCGCGGTGGCCACTTTGTAATGAGCTTTGTAGTACACGCAGCGGAGTCTAGTCTTTAATTATATTTGCAGATTGTGTTTGTTTTACTGGCAATGAGGGATAGAAATGAATATTATAAATGAGTTATACGTGGATTCGCCATTATTGTACTGGTGTGACACTAAGTACATCCAGACAACTAGCCAGAGCATCATCTTTATTCATGAGACCTACACTTATCGATTAGTCGGTTCAGTCAGCTAACAAAACACGTAAATTCATGAGCGTGCGCTTAAGACGGTAGTGTCCGTGCGGCGACCATGATGAGGGATAGCCACGCCCTAAAGAAGGCGGGACTGCGTAGATCCCGCCCCGTGCTTTTCCATTGGACGGCAACTAGATCAGCGAGACCTATGATTCGTGTTCATCAGGGTTTAAGATGCTTCTCGAGACTGTCCGAAAATCGCACGCGCAAACCCACCACATTATCGGTAGCTGAGCGCACGCCGTCTAGCCAATGAGCGTCCAGTTCCCGCCCCTTCGCCTTATCCGCTGCGCAGAACTGGCAGCTCGGGCCGTTAGCAGCGCGAGGAATTTCAAAAAATCTAGGAGTTCGGGCAGTGACGTCAGCGCTGGGTGCAGCGGGTGCGAGTAGGCCGAAGTGACGTCAGAGAGGGTGAGTGAGGGTCGACACTGGGGGGAGGGCTCTTCCCGCACCCTTCCCTTCGTTTTTACCGCTTTGAGGGTGGGTGGGTGGTTGGGTCGGGGGACCGGGAGTCGTGAAGCTGCACCGCCCTCTGATGTAGCGCTTGAGCCGCTCAGTGGAAGTGAGGCGCTGCGCACCATCACGTGCTTCTGTCTTCACGGCGCATTCTATGTATCCGGCGAAGTTGTTCGCTGCCTCCCCATTGAGCGCTCTCCTGCACATACAGACAAGTGTTTATCGGTAATATTTGGATCCAAAAATAAACATTGCACACTTTCCACGCACTTTGCCAACTTCTTTCAGGCTCTTTATGTTACTGTACGTTAGCTTTGTTGCTAGTTTACTATGTCTTTTTGCGTAGCAGACGGGAATGCCTCCTGGCGCTTGATTAGTGGGCGCCGAGGGAGTCCAACAGCGCCTGATCGTGAAATGTCTGCTCTTTTTAATTGCTACAAACGTTTGCTTGCAATGGATGCTGTCTTACAAAATAAGTGCTCCTTTTAATGTAACAGAGTAAAGATTCTATTTGGTGGGGCTCAATGTTAACAAATCGCACCCTCTAGTGACAAAACTGTATCATGCACTATACAACGCCAAGAAGTGTACCACTTTTGGATCACGAGCTAAAATTATTTGGCGGCGGGGGCGTGTGCAAGTATTATTAGTTATGCTTCAGTGTCCTGGGTCTGTTTCAGATTTTTTTTCTTCATTCTGATGCACGCACAAGTAGTGTGTTTGTGAGTATTTTTTTAAATATATTTATACACACAGTGTACCCTTCCCCCTTCCCTGCCCCTCCAACTATGTCTGAAATGCTTACGCTTTACACATGGAAAATAGCAACGCCAGCAGGACCTCCTTACACCTTTTTGATCACCCGGGTAACTCCCACAGTTCCCGATGTATGTCATGGGGGTTGCATATTGGCACCCCCACCCATCGGCCTGTGTCCGCCTCCTGCCTTCACACTTCTCCCCAGCAGGCCCTTTATTTACCCTTTGCAGGGGTGCGCCAGGCTGCTTCCGGTCCAGGTGATTGCAGGGGGGCTGTGAGGGCAGATTGTCTGTCGTACGAAGCTCGTCATGTGAACTTGCCCTATGCTGGCAGACGGTGCCCCTCGTGACTTGCCCCTAGTGGTCGTCGGTGGCAGATATTAACGTGGGCATCCTTCCATCACTTTCTTCCTCTGACCCGCCAGCGGGCAGGAGAGACTCGGTGCTTTAAATGGAAATATAGAAGAGCAGGTACTCACTATCTCTAGTACCTGTCAAGTGCCCGTACTCTCCCATTATAGGCAGTGCTGAGACTGAGGACCAGGTAGTACATTACCTATCCATTTAAAGCTTTGGGGAGACTGCTGTCATTCATATTGAGGCAGTTTGTGTCTCTAATGAGCCTCTGGGATGTCTGCCTGGTACACGGCGTGACCTTCACTGGGTGGCCCTTTGTAACTCTGCCCGTGCCATGTGTGACATCCTTGCTCCGTCCCTCGACACCTCCATCTCGCCACTTGCAGGTGAGGGGGATCTCTTTTCTGCCCCCCCCATATCCTGCCCTCTTGCCACGAATCGTCTCGCCTTGGCTTCCTTTTGTCGCACCTCTGGGCACTTGACTCACTGAACACAAACGTGCCCTGCTCTGGTGTCCGAGGTTTTCTTGCCCTTCTGCGCCCATGCGAGGCGACAGTTTCCAGTCGTGTGTGCTTTGCATTGTAACCTCTGGTATCAAACGCCACATCGGCGTCAGTCCTGCACCAGCTGCTCTGGGCCGCAGCCTCCCGGGCGCCTAGTTTGGTTTTGTAAATCCTTGTGCTGTATGAACTGTTCACGGATCAACTTCCCAGCCCCAGACTTGTGGGTGGTGTCAATCATGGCTTAGCCTGTTTCTTGGCTGACACTGGTGTCGTGTATTGTGGCAGTCACACGGTTGTCGACCCCTTTCATGTAATGTGCAGATGGGATGCGAGGTTTAATAATGGAGCTCAGACCTACATGGAGTGGGCGGGGCCCTCCATCTTTCTTCTGAGAGGAGCGGGGCCCTCCATCTTTCTGGGCGCGCATGCTCTACAAGTATTGTTGCCCTCATAAAGTCTTCCTCAGCAGCGTTTGTCTTCACATGATTTATTATTAAATGTTTAATGATTTTATACACAACAAAACAACTATACAATAACTTCGTGTCGATTCTCACCCCAGTGTCCCCAATGACTTCCCCTGTGTTCAACTTATTAACCATGCAGATGCTAATGAACCCACCCAGCTCCAGTCCATTCCTTTAATTATGAGGTCAACATCCTTTCTAGAGTTCTCAAACTTAAGGGAGTGGTGTTTCTAATAAGTCATCTGAGGCCCAGTGTCGTTTTCCGACCTCATTAAACGAGATCTTTGTGGGTCCCTTCTTGGCCTACACCCATTGCCTTGCACCTGTTCTTGTGCTGGCCCTTTACACACTGCCAGGCCGTGATGTCTGTACTAATCCCCTGTCTTCCAACCTTTCTTTCTCTCCAGAAGTGCGCACGCTCCCCTCCGGCCCTCGGCACCCGCAGAGAAGTCATGGACCCCGGGGACATGGTGCTTCTCCGAGCTGAGGTGGAGCGCCTGTCGGCTGAGCTCCAGGAGACCACGCAGGAGAAGGTGCAGGCCGCCCAGTATGGACTGGCCGTCCTGGAGGAGAACGCAGACCTGAATCACAAGTACACTGACCTGGAGTCTGAGCATGAAGCCATGAAACTGGAGCTGCAGCGGGTCAAGGAGGTAAGAGGCCCTTGTCTTGAGGCCGCCTGGCTGGGTCCTATCCTAGGACATGATACTCAAAGTATGGCCTCAACAACCGCAGCACTGGGCAGCTGTTTACTTGACTGAGCACTAACATTCAGAAAGACGTTACACTGGCAAGCATTTATTTGCAGGTTAATTAAAGTTAAAGAAAAGAAGAAACTGGGGTGTTCTGGGCCACATAATTTTAGAAACCCCCTTCATTTCTGAAAACGTATTGCAACCAATGTGTAAAAATTATGGTCTCCAAATTTAAAAAAAAAAGTGCTATTTAGGTCTCGCCTGAGCCAGCGTGCATGCGCTGCTCTGCGAGGCTTTTAGTAAGGACTTTAAACTCTGAACACAAGCTCGTGCGTGTGCTTTTTAATTTTTTTTTTTATTTTTTTATTTCCATCACCCGCTACTGGCCTTTGTATGCGTCTTTCTAAGAAAGACAGCACGCAATTGGCCAAAGGCGGGTGCATGTCCTGCCTTCTCTCTCCCCTGGCCTGGGGAGCTCGGGAGCGAGATGCAGCGCCATCTGTTTCCAATTATCGCGCCCACGTCTCACGGTCGCGTTAATTGGAAACAGATGGCGGTCGCGCTGGCCCTGGTGCACTTTTGCTCCAAACGCGGTGCTTTCACTTTCGCCGCCGACCTGGCACGCGCGGCCGCGCTTGTTATCTTTGTCTACTCTTGTCGACTCTTGCCTCTTCTTCCTGTTTGGCCCCCCCCCTTTACCATTCATCATTCTCAATCCTCTGCCCTCTATCTTTACTCCTTCCTGGCATTTCTCCCTTCTCATCACCCTCTTTTGCACGTCTTTCCTTTTCTCTTTCTCTCTTCAAACTGTTTCCAATCCTCTTCGCCCGTCGTTTCCTTTCTTCCTGCCTCTCATTTCGACTTTCCCCCTCCAATCTCTCACTCTTTCCATAACCCTATCCCAGCTCGTCGCCACCTTCTCATCTCTCTTACTGTCTTTTCGACCCCCATTCTCTTTCAGCACGCCCCCTTTCTTTTTCTCTCTCCCCCCCCTTGTTGGAGCCTCACCCCCTCCATTGCAGGGTGATGCTGGCAGTATTATTGTCCTCACAACAAATGTCTCCTGTCTGTCCTGCTGCAGTCTCGCTGTCTAGTTTTTAAACAGTGTCTACGAGATGCTCTGTTGCAATCTCACTATCACCCCTCTGCCTAGCTGTCTACAAACTGCCCCCCATCTTTTAAATGTCTCTTTTGGAAGGTGTTTTTAAAGCTGCTCTTCAGCCTTCCTCACTAACGTCCTTCTTTGATTTCTCCCCTCCGACCCTCCTATAAACGCTTCTCCCGCCCATCTGCTCCTTTCCAGGCACATCTCCTCTTCTTCGTCTCACCCCTCAATCCCTGATTGAAACTCCTCACATGACTCTCTGACCCTCGCTTAGTGCACTACTCTCCTCTACATGCCCCCCCAGGCTCCTGGCTCCCCATCTTCACCTTTTATTTCTATAATCCTTATTTGCCTTTCGTCTCTCCCCCTCGCCCCCTCACACCATTCTCCTCACACCCCACACTGTCCGGTCAGCCGGCTGCTCTTCGTTCTCTCCCTTCTTCACGGCCCTCCCCAGAGCTCACGCTCCAGTATTCACTCACACCGCCCCCTGTTCCCACGCACCTCTTCTCCTCCGCTATTTTTTTCCCTCACTCTGGATTCCTCAACCTCCCCATTGCACCCCCAGACACCCCTCCGTTCACCTCATCTGCTTGCTCCCCCACCCCCCCAACGCATTTTCCTATTCCCTGGAATCGTACTGCTCTATAAACTGTTCTTTAGCAATATTTTTATTAAGCATTCTGGCTCTGAGCTGTTGGCGCACTACGAATAAAAGCAGGCAGTAATTATGCAAGTGTGGTGGGGCATCGACTGGGGACGGTGGGGGGAGGGGGCGGGGGGCAAGGAGCGAACGCAAGAAGGCGACGCTAGGGTTTTTTATTGCGCATGGGGTTTTGTCTCTTCAAGTGGGCAGTCGCCTTTTTTCCAGCTTTCTTTGCAGGCTGTGTCCTTTGACACATGTGCTGTTACAAGCAGGGGGCTAGTTTTCATGTATTTTCTACTCCTTTCCCCTTTCCTATATATTTTATCTCCCTTTCGCACCTCCTGTCACCCTTTCTCTTCTTCTTTCTCTGCTCCTCTGTTTCTCTTTCCACTCTTCCTCTCACCATTTCCCCTTGTCTCTTTGCTGCTCTTTTTTAGGTCTCGCCTAGCGTTGCTGCGCAGCTCTCTCGGCGAGATTTATTGTTAATGAGTAGTTTTAGAAAAGGGCTTTTAAGCCCCGCCCCTTATTTCCATTGGCTGGCGTCACCGTTTATGGTAAACGGTGGCCTGCCATTGGAAATGAGGGTTTTTGGTGGCCGCCCTTTCGCCTCCGAGCCGGACTCGGTGACCTGCTTTGCGTCTGTCGCAAAGCAGTTTCTTATCTTTATGGGGCCATGTGTTGGAAACACATGGCCCCATAAAGACAATAGATCCCCATGCTCCGGCGCGGTCCTCTTTCACTTTCAGGACCGCGCTTGTCTCTAGTCTTTTCTTCCACCCTTGCAAATGCTTGTTAGATAAGTGCTCTGTCTGACTGGAATGAACTTTCATTGCTCACTTCCTAAGGCTGGCCCTTTCAATCACTGTCACAGGGAGATAACTTCTGCCGCCAGAGAGCAGCGCGCCCTGCTGCAGTCTCTGGGAGCAGCGTGCACTGTCTGGTTCTCTCTGGAAGGGAGTGTACAGGGCCTGGTGGTCTCTGAAAGGGAGTGCGCACCGCATGGCGCTCTCTGGGCTCAGTTTCTGCCGTTCTCTGCGAGCAGTACCGTACGCAGCGTTCGTTATTCAAGGCTGTTTCTCTCTCGAGGCACGTGCAGTGCTGGTATTTAGCCGCTGTCTGGTTCTCTCTGGAAGGGAGTGTACAGGGCCTGGTGGTCTCTGAAAGGGAGTGCGCACCCACGTGCTCTCTGGGTTCAGTTTCTGCCACACTCTGCGAGCAGTACGCAGCGCCTGTTATTCAAGTCCTGATGCTGCATGTTGCTCTCTCTCGAGGCACGTGCAGTGCTGGTATTTAGGCACTGCCTGGTGCTCTCTGGGGCCAGGGTTCGTTTTAATTGCTCCCAGGAAGCAGTATGCAACGCCAGATATTCCCTGCTGCAATTGAGTGTACAGTGTCGTATGCTCTCTGCATGCACGTGCAGTGTCCGGTACTCCGTTGAAGGGAGTGTATAGTGACTGGTGTTGTCTGGAAGCAGTGTGCAGGTCTGGTGCTCTCTGGAGGGGAGAGTGCAGTGACCGATGCTCTCTGTGGACAGTGTGACGTGCCTAGTATTCCCTGACAGGGAGTGTGAGTATGTAAAGGGCCCGGTGGGCTCTGAAATGGAGTGCGCGCCGCATGGCACTTGCTCGCAGGGATAAGTGCAGTGTCTGGCAGGGAGTGTCGAGTGACCGTTGCTCAGTGTGAAGTCCGTGGTATTCATTCCCTGGGTGGCAGATTGCAGGGACGGGACTTCCCAGGCACAGCGCCAGGGCTGGCAAGAAGTGTGCAATCCTGGGCACTCTCTGGCACGGAGTGAGTAGCTCCTGGCAGTGCACAACAAGGCAGGTGAAAACGACCAAAGGCGCATCTGCCCGAGCGTTCCCAGTCGCTTTTTATCCATGCTCAGTTTTTCCCTTAATAAAAGCATAAATAAACATGCATATTTTTCACCCCAAACTGTGTGTGGCTCCAGTTCTGTATGAAACTTTTTCACATGGAACGTTTTGACTAGGGGATGGGTCTCGCCGTATTGTCGTTCGTCTAATCTGTGTCGGTTTCCTGGCTGCCTGGCCCGTTGTAAGGAAAAATTCAAAGAAATATATATCTTGAATACCTGCCTCTCGTGTTTAGCGATCAGACACCTCCATCACTTCGTATGCACTTAAAGCTTTGAAATAGGAGTATTTTGCACCCTACTTTTGCAGGCTGAGAATGAAATATTTTTTTATTCTCGTTTCTGATGAAAATATTTTAATAGGATTAAACATTAACATATTTTCATTGTACACAATAAGTATTTTCTTAATGTATGTCATACTTTATTTGTGTGTGGAAATTCACATGCATGAAAAGATATATTCAATAGTCAGAAAAATGCAAGGCTCATCTCATTTAATGTATACATAATAGGTTAGTGCATATGGAAGCTTGGGTAGAGTTAACACAGGCCAGTATGATGATGATTTTGAACACTGCCTTCTACAACACACAACCACTTCCTACCCATTGGCTATTTCAATCATCTACAGAAGGCTGAGTTGACCGTCACAATACCACCTCTTACGCTAACTGACTACTGCTAGCTCCAACCCCATTGCTGGGTCCATAATCTTCAGGTAAATGCCTCCTCCCTCAAATTGCCTTACCATGTACCAATCTGTCAAGCTTTTATACTATATCCATAATCTGCAGATACCTCCTTCACTTTCACCATCATTCTCCTCTCCTCTCCACTGCCACCAACACCATGGCACCTAGCACCTCTAGTCCCTCATCTGTGTAGAGCTGTCTTCTTTTTCCCCAATAGACTCCATGCGCATTCACTTTACCAACCAGAGGTGCTTTATTCTTCCATATTTAACTTCTTAAACTTTCATGGCGCTTTCGCTTTAACAGCCTGCGGCCCTTTATTCTCCGGTATGTGACTTCTTACATTTTTATGGCGCGTCCGTTTTAGCACATCAAGGCACTTTACACTACTGTACTCCAAAGACATTTCTACTTCTTACACCTCTAGACAGTACTACAGCTGCTTCTCTAGTCCTACTGTAATTCCACATTATTGCTCCTCTAGGTATTGCTACAGCTGCTTCTCTTAAAAGTCAACTAGTCATTCCAAACCCTCTAGACAGTGCACACTACTCCTCTTGCCACCACCAGTAATTCTTACATACCAGTTGTAAATCCACATACTTAGTCCACTACAAAGTGCTGCAGCTATGTCTCTTTACATAAATTCACTACAGTACAAACAAAAGCATATTAAGAAGATATTGTAATTACAATGCCAATAGCTCGAACTCTAACAAATGCGAGACCTGTTGCATTGCAAATGCTTGTTTATCTTTGTATCTAGTCTCCTGCCGTCTCTCTTTGTCTAGCCATCGCCCAGGCACTCATCCTCTATTTCTTTTCTTCACTCCTGTGGTCACTCTCTTTGTAACACACACTATCTGTTCCCCTCTCTGTTTCATTCCTTCTCTCTCTCGCTTCCTCTCTTTCGCTCAAACACACACAATTTCTTTCCAAATATCTCTGGCTGAACACTTATAAGAACCCAAAGGCGAGACCTATTGGCTATGCCAATGCTTGTTATTAACATGCTGTTGTTTCCCCTTGGTACATTAGAACGTATCATTGCATTGAGATGTATTTTTTTTCTTCTCATTAGTGATAGTTTTAAACGTGGATTTAGAACCATTCATGCTTCCTCTCATCCTGACAATGCAAATAGTGAACTAAGAGGCAAGCCAGTTGTCTTGTTCACTCTCTGGTGGCCTGGATTGCTATTCTACACGGACAACATTGTAGTTTATCAAATCAAACACAGGAGAAGGTTTTTACACCGCACATCCTCTTCTCCTCTATATTGAGGTCCTTTTATATGTGATGAAGAAAAGGGGGGCAAAGTGACAAACAATTGCTTAAGATCACACAGTTTGGCTAAAGAGGAAGTCGGGATTTATCCCATGTTTTCTGGTTTCACATTGTGCAATTCAGCCATTAGGTGTACATGCTTCGCTTCCTCTACGCCCATCTTACACAACCCTTGACCCCTGACGTCCGCCCTCTCCCTTGGAAGATGTTTGTGATTACCCGTGTTGTAGGAGATGTACAGAGCCGATATCCAGGAGTGCCTCCAAGCTCCCTCCCCAGCCTGTGGTTCCTCCTCACACTGCACTCTGTAGAATAGTGCACAAGACCTCGTGATGCCTCTCTTTTTAAATCCACTTTTTGTCCTTGTTCACATCCTGGTGTAAGGGTGGATCTGAGTGAAGTGGGGGGCTCTTCTGCACAAGAAAAGCGTGCCTCTTGCACTTCACGTCTCTGCAGAGCTGCGTGTATTTCTTAATTGTTGCAGAAATTGCCACTGAGAACATGTGGTTTTAGTTTTTGCTGACTCAGACCAGCCGCCCTGGATTATTTGAATTTAAAATGATATTCTTGCATTGTGCGATTCGAGTGGTTGACTGAACTGCGTTTGTAGGTTGGGCTGACTACACAGCGGTATGTCTGCTGCTCTGTTACAAGGTTTTTTTTTTTTTAAATGTACAGAGTTGTCTGTGACTACCCAGATTAGTTTTGGTTCCTGACCTTTTGCTGTTTGTGTAACCGTTGTGCCGTCCAGTCAGCTAGGTGGTCACATCTTGAGGTTTGTGAACGTTTTAAATGAGTGGACAGGGCGCACACTTTTTCACATGGTGGGCAGGGTCTTGCAGGCCTCAAATGTACTCGCCCACTAACTATGGCGAGTCAGATTTTATTAGATTGAACAATTTTTAGTACTTATTCATACACTCTGGCCAGTGAATTTTAAGCTGGGAAGGAGCAGGCGTTCTGTTGATTCAGAAAGTGAATGAGCAATAAAGACTCCTTTAAATCTTGTTTTCATCTTGACTCATTTGCTGTCTGTTCAAGGGCAGAGGTCAAATGTCAGTTTGTTTTTAGGTCTCGCCTAGCGATGCAGCGCAAAGCGCTGCTCGCTATGCGAGATCTATTGTTGCAGACTTTTGCTCCGATGCGGGACAGGAGATGTGCACGCGCATGGTGCGAGCAGGAGTTGTAATAGCGCCGTACGCGTGCACATCAACTGTCTGTGCCGAAGCTTAACAGACAGGAGATGTGCACGCGTACGGCTCGCGGCGTTATCACAACGCCTGCTCGCACCATACGCGTGCACATCTCCTATCCAGGCGCGGCAGGGCCGCGCCCTCCCGGTGTGTCGGGCGTCTTGGCACACACCTGCCGGCTCTGGAGTGCTCGAGTCGGGCGCTGTTCCGGTCGGAGGAGCCCACAGAAAGGTAACAGGGCGTCTCCATGACCACAGCAAGCTCCATGTGCGGCGCAGCCCCCCAGGTCTTCAGCGTAGCGTCTGCGGCCCTGGGCTCCGAGGCGCGTGCTCTTTTCTTGTTAGGTGCATGGGATGCTCACTGTTTCCCGTTACTGCGTTCAGAGCACATTTTCTTTCTTTAATTCGAACCACGTCCTCCCTTGTGTCATCATGTGCCAGTTCAGCTGCAGCAAAGTGAAAGACGCAAATTAAAATACAATACTTTAATCTTAGACCGTTTGCTGTGACATTTCAAACGTGCACCACACGCCTAAGAATAAGTGCCCATTGCAGAAGCGTTGATGTGCCTTCCCCCCCCTTCCGCCATAGGCTGATTTTGTGCGTGCTTTGCCGGTTTTCGAACACATCCTTTACTTGCTTTGTTGCTGCTTTCCCCGGACCAAATGAGAAGAGAAAAGCATCCATAGCTCTTCCGTTTTCGAGAGTAAAAATCTCTGATCAGTCGTGCATGAGCATTTCAACAGTCAGAGCATCAGATGTTGTGCTGAATTGGAGACTGCTAACCCAGCCAGCAAGGCAGCGCAGCCGCGTGCTATCTGTGAAACACTGTGTGCTTTAGGGACTGGCACGGGGCCCGGCTGGCTTGTTAAGCATTTCAAAGCAGCAGGACTCCGTTGGGGTCAAAAATGTGTTGTCGGTAATATTATGTGCAGCCATTGGGGCCTGAAAGGAAGCAATTTTCGAGTCTTTTAAAGGGGAGATGGTTGACCTTCCCTGAAAGGCAAACTTTAGTATTAACCTACTTAGCTTTGCAGGCCAGATAGGCCATAATTGGACATCAGCCTCGATCGTCTTGGCTTAATATGAGGAGGCTCGGGGTGAGAAGTGGGCTCACGAGAAAAGTGTGAATTTTACTGAACAGTGCATCAGTCTTCAGGTTCTTACCTCTCCATGTATCACTTAATTACGAGCTAGTAGTACATCGGTCTGCAGGAATGTGTAGTAACAGATCCATCAGACTGGAAGAGCCTGTCCGGGGATGCTAACTTGCTGAGGAAGCATTGGTTTCTTGTGCTGATAATGACGCCTCATTCAGTACATAGGCAGATTAGTCTATTCCCCAGATCTAGCTTGGTGCCATGATTCTGGGTAGAAGGAGACTAAACCACCACCACCAATCCATTCCTTTTCACTGCATCGGCCCACATGTAGCCTTCTGCGTGATTGTTTAGGTCTGGCTTGTTGGTGCAACAGTCTGTTTACCTCTTATTACTAATTCTTTTAAAAATTACTACTTCATGCTACCAGTTCTTCAAAGAATACATAATGGACTTCTCCTCCACCTAGAAAAGTATTTTTCTCTTCCCTCATGTTGGGCTTTTGGTATACCAGTCTCCCTTCCAGACAGTGCTTTAGTTGGAAAGTTAATTGACCTACTTTTAGTGTGTTAAATTTCATTTATGCATGCAACACATGCGAACCGCATTGTGAATGCCTTTCTATGCATGTATATGCACATTAATGCAAGGCCTGCTGGCTTTTCCAGTTCTTGTTTTGTTTTCCAGGCAACCAGGCTGTGTCTCTGCAGCCATCCCTTTAGCTGCAATCTGTTTAGCTAATTAGACTGCCATTTGGGGCTTCTCCTTCCCTCTGCCAGCGAAGGTGATGTCTGTCAGTGAGTTGCTTGTCTATTTTTGGGCCTATCTGTTTATCTCCGGATAGTGGCTGCAGAGAGCTCATGGTCTTATTACTTGCTTGACTCCACATGGCATGCTTGGACAGATGGATGCAGTTCTCTTTGCTGATTTTAGAGCTATGATTTCATCCGGGTCAAGCCATGTCTGGTGGCTTAATGAACTAATGTGTCCACTGTAGGGGCCTGTATTTGACCTCATGGTGACAGGTTTAAATCCCAGTGGGTCCACTCAGCCTTTCATCCTTCTGTGGTCGTAAAATGAATACCATTGAGTTGGGTAACAATAAACCTCTGTTGTTCAGCGCCAAGATACCCTTCCAGGTGAATGTGAGCTATACAAATACACATTCTTTTATCCACCCCGAGTACACTAGTGTAAATGCAATAGGTTTCACATTTAAACTTTTTTTTAGCAATTGCCATATTAAATTACAATGCTTTTTATTTGTTTTACAAAAAAAAACGAAAAAAGTGTCATTTACAATGTCAATAGCTCAAAATGTCAGTGCGAGACCTATTGCATTGTAAATGCTTGTTTTACCACTTGTTGCTTCTTATCCTGGGAAATTGTTTACTTTTTTCTCTTATTACAGTTGGAGGTTTTTGTCAAGTGAGCTGTCTGACAATCATTGTGAAACAAAAGGCTGTAAGATGTCAGTTTTTTTGTATCCCACAACATTTAAACAGTTTGTAAAAGGGTAGTACAAATTTTCAGAATATATCGGGGTATTATGAAAGAACATTTATTTTGTAATTCAGAAGTGTGATGCAAACAAAGTTTTAAATAAGAGCAAAACAAATCGGAACACTTTATTTGGTGATGTGCAAATGACAAATATTTGCAGAAACTGGATTTCCAAACCTTGTACACATTATAGTTTTATCAGTAAAACGGCATATCTGTGGGATATTTTGTTGCCATTTCAATGAAAAATCTGCTGATTGCAAATAGGTGTTACTGCTTCATGTATTTATTAAAAGTGATAGTTTTTAAACCTGATTTGAGAAACCTTCCTGCCCTCGCCGTGATGACCATGTGGTTACTGAACTAAGAGGCAAGTCAATGGTCAAGTGTATCCTGTGTTTGGCTAGATTTGTAAGATATATATATATATATATATATATATATATATATATATATATATATATATATATAGCGCAAAAGTATAGTCTAATCAAACAAGTGTTTGGATTTTTTTGGACAGCAGAAGTGCTGAACTTGTGTATTTGAAGGCACTCTCATAGGATAAGTAAGAAAATGGCGGCTCACTGGAAATATTTACCCGGGATCACATAATTTGAAACCAGTTTGTGTTAAGAACACTATAATTAGGTCGGTAGCTTAGCTCCCTTTACCTGCAGTCCTAGTAATATTTTTCTTTTAAAATTTTTTTTTTTTAAGGCCTGGTCCTTTTAACATGGGTTGGGTTTCCTTTTCTGTCTCTCCAAAATTTGCGAGCACTCACTTCATTCTTCATGGCCTGGGGGGTTCTCAGCCAAAGGCCACCCTGAGAAGTGCTGCATCCCCTTGTTGCATGAGCTCCTCCGGTCTTTTGAAGTGGCGCCCTTCTTTGTCCAGAACAGCTCTTGGGACGGTGAGCTGTCGAGTCGCCCCAGCTTTGTAGACTCGATCAGAAGCAAGGAGAGAGGCACCATGCTGCTTGTGACTCCCAACGCGTGCACGTTCGGCCTCTCCCTCACTTGCGTCGTCCTTGAAGCTGGGCAGGGGAAGGACTCTGGATAAGTCACCTTCACTTACGTTGTCCTTAAAGCTGGGCAGGGGAAGGACTCTGGATAAGTCACCCTCACTTACGTTGTCCTTAAAGCTGGGCAGGGGAAGGACTCTGGATAAGTGGTCTGGTCCTCACCCCTTGAGCCACCGGTGTGCTGTGCATGGTAGACTGATCTTCAGTCAGTCCTCTTAGGAGTGGTCGTTTCTTCACCCCGCTCTGGTGAGTCCTTTGCGGGTCTGACTCCGTGGGGGACCCCCAGCATCTTGGAGTGGCCCAGATACGGTGCTGTCATGGACTGAGGCAGCCTTTCCTTGCTCCTGTCTTGGTGGGCATGTTCAGTGGAGCGCTATGACCGCTAGATGGCAGCCTGGTGCTCGGCGGGCCTGGGAGGCGAGCTTGCAAAGCTCCCGGGCCCACGGGCACAGCTGCCTGCCAGCGTTGGCCCTGTTCTTGGGGTTTGCCTCGGGGCGCATTGTGTTTAGCTGGTTGTTCTCCTGCGCCCATGGTTTGTCGCTAGGCTGCTCTAGATTCCAGCTGCCGCTTTCTCTAACACTGTCCGAATTGAGAACTGCATCACCTTCTGGGGTGGATGGAAACATGACACAAGTGTGTTTGATTTGAAGAGGTGAGCGCCGTGGCTTCAGAGCGCTATAAAAGTGGGCTAGTATACACTGACAGGGGAACCTTCTGCCACGACCTGCCCGTTCACACTCTGGCACCGGAGGGGTTTCAGTCGGCATTCCCTAGGCTGTGTCCACAGCCAGTCGGGGTCGGGAGACCCTGAAGCAGGTCTTTTATTTAAAAAAAAACAAAGAAAAAAAAAAAAAAAACTACTCTACCCCAGGAGCCCTGCTTGATTTGGCAGTGTTGAGCTCCATAAAGGGCGGGGCTCGCTTCGGGGTGCAGGCCTCTGCCCTTCCTGCAGTACAGTTTATGATAAGAGGACAGTTAGTCTGAAGGGATGCTATTAAAAGCGGCGAGCAGCTCGGGCTGCGGATTACTGCCCTTTTCCAGGAAGGGGGATTAGGAGATTACCCAGGCCCCCCTTCGTGCCTGCCCAGTGTGCACTAATTGCATCTTCAGCAGCGAGCCTGGGTGCAGTGCGCTGAAGTCACACGTGGCCTCTCGGCAGCTGAACGGGCGAGGGCTTGGCGTCCAGCTCGCAGTCAGTACTCGTGGCCTGTAATGTACCGAGCCCACATTCTTTATGGCGAATGTTCACTCTGTTGGCACTTGTAGTCCTCTGATCCTGATGCAATACACATAATGCAGCGCTTTTTTCGGCCCATGTTCCATCTAGGCACCCCAAGCCTGTCCAAAAGTAGCGGACTTGCCAATCCAGACAACGCCCTCTTCTGGGATTCCAAAGTGTCATTCTCTGTCCTTTCTGGGTACCTCTTGCTGTCTCCCTTTTACGTCTGGCCAAGACTCTGCTTTAGGTGCTTGCCACGCTCGTGTTTAAAATAAAAAGTTCTTGAGAGAGATCCTCGTGAACATTGGTGTGTGTGTGTAAAGGAGCTCTCATTCTGCCCTCTTCACCCATTGATGTTGTCCAGTGACCTTCATATTCTGCCGCTGTCCACCATGTCCCACAGCCTCGGGCGGTTGGTCAGGCCGCTCCAGCCGCTGCTTTTCTTCACTCTGAATGACTGCCATTCCCTCTTGCGCATGTTCATTAGGCTTTTTTTAACCTTTCTTTTTGCAGCGGGTAATCTTTATTTTGCAAAACGATGCATGCAATTTTTCTTCTTTTTAATAGTTTTTTCCATATGTTTCCAAAAAGATAAATAAAAGATGGCTTCTCAAAGGCCAGACATATTATTGACTTTGGCAGTGCTTGTTAAAGCTGCTAAGAAGTGTGTGTAAGTGCGGTAACATTGTAGCTGTTTGCAATGTGAGTGCCTGGCTATGCATTTATCCTCGTCTCATTTACAAATCAATGTCTGGCTCAAATGAAAGCCTTCCTTTAAAAAAAAAAAAAAGTTTTAAACTTTTTTTAATGCAAGTGTGCTGTGGGAAGGTTTAGGTACCAACGTTTTGTGTGTGGGTTTATTTTGTGGCATATGCTTGCAAAATAGTGACCATTGCATCATCTTCCTAGTGCCTTATTTTTTGCCTTTGCCAATCATTGGTTTCATTTGGAACAAATCAGTGGTGTTGTCAGAACATGCACTTGTCCCCAAAACAGTTTCCACACCTTGAATTTTTGGGTGGTGGGGGGGTGTGGGAGAGGGGGGGGGGACATTACTTTTGACAGAACTGTATTCTCATTTGGGCTCCACAATTTGTGTTCTGCTCATGTTAGATATAATCCAGACCACTTACATCAGCTTTTTGTCTGCTTCCAAGTTTACTTATATCTATTTCTGTTTTTAGGCTCTGTCAGAATCCCAGATAAATCATAAGAGGGTTGCTGCAGACCGTGAGCGAAGTGAGGAGAACTTACTCAAAGAGAACTCTGTCAAGGAGGCCAAGCTGCAAGAAAAGGTAGAAGACCTGCAAAACGAGATCAAGCAGATGCGCTCCTTCGTGACCAACACTGCGGCTGAGAATGAGGGGCTGAGCTCTGCCCTCCAGGAGCTTAAGAAGGTAACCAAGTCAGGGTCTGGGTAGGAGGCAGCGATGCCATTGAAAGGTCTCAAGTGTCTGGTGCTGCACAAGGGTATGTACCCCTTATTTTGGGCATCCTAAGCAACCGTCCAGTCAAATTGAGAAGGC
This sequence comes from Calotriton arnoldi, assembly GCA_963921515.1. Lineage (NCBI taxonomy): Eukaryota > Metazoa > Chordata > Amphibia > Caudata > Salamandridae > Calotriton > Calotriton arnoldi. Next base: position 2,965,251 of record CAWUFW010001281.1, on the reverse strand, counting down.
AGGAAAACTGGAGCGCAAGGTATTCTGCTTGACTGGCTCTTGTTTAATTCATGTGAAGAAGAGTGTATATAGTCCAATGAAGGCATGAGTGGAGGTGTTACCCCCTCCTCGCCCCCAGCCATCTGTCTAGTTAAAACTTTCCATTTTCAAAATGAGTCGCCCTGTTCAAAAAAGAACTTGTTCACTCTGCCTGATTCGTTAGCGTTGAATGTTGGTGGTTTTGAAGACCTCTCCAGAAAGGGTAATGTGCAAGAAAGCCTTGGACCAACTGCTCTTTGTAGTACAGCCTTGCAATTGACACCGAATGTAGTGTTGAGTGCGTGCTTGGCTTTCCCCTATGAAATCAGCCAAACTTGGTGAGTGCTTTAAGCCGCTTTTATCTAAGCTAAAATACTCACACGTTTTTAATAGGTTTGAACAACGAGGCTGTCAACAGCCCTCTTTATCAGACGTTCAATCCTATTTTGTGTGGCAGATGCAGCGCTTTTTTTTTTTTTTTTTCTTCTTCCTCTAGTATGCTGACACGTTTTTGCCTGTTTTTTATTTTTGGGGTGGCCTCGGGCTTTTAAAGGGTTACACTGAGTTTCTTTGATTCCAGGTCAAAGACGCTTCCTCATGTGCATCAGTTTTCATTTCTAAAGAAATGAAATGCTTGCTTGCAATTCCTTTTTAGGTCGAGCCTAGCGTTTCAGCGCATGCGCTGCTCGCTCTGCGAGGCATATTCTAGTAGGGACAGATGTGGAAGTGGCGTGGAAGCTCCGCCCATATTTTTCATGGCTGGGGTCATCGTCCATGGTAAATGCTGGCTTCCGATTGATAATGAAGCTTCTTAGTCCCGCCTTGTTACCGCCCTGTTTCCTTTTGTGACTGCCCATCAGGACTGGATCTTTTACTTGCAGCGTTACACTGTCTCCTTCATTGTCGGTAAGCACTTTTTTTTTTTTTTTCTTTCATTCGCGCAATGGCGACAGCTTGTTTTAAACTGTCTGAGGTGATGAGCAGCATTTTCAATTCCATTTACACACAAATACGTGTTTGTATGCATTGAACGTTCTGAACCCAGCTAAAGCGAAGAATGTAAGACCGTCACGAGGAGCGAGTCGCTGGCTGCGGCTCCATTCATGCGAGGAGACAGAATCCAGTCACTGCCAATGTTGGTGTAATGAATGCTGGCCGTAGACCTGGTATAACGTTTTATTTGAGTCCAGGGCAGCAGCACTGCCCGCTTCAGTATATGTTTTTGAAGGAGAATATTACCTCTAGCTGCACTTCATTCGGACTTGCATCACCAGAATAATAAATATTGATAGCTCGCATGACGTCCGAACAAGCGCGGGAGCATATATTTTTACTGCTGTACATCACACCAGTAAGTCCAATGGGAAATGTGCATTCTTTTACAAGACAATTAAAAACACTTGTGTTCTAGTCTGTGCAAGAGATGGTGTGCGCATGGGTGGAGCACCGGTAACCCCATATTTATTACTTGCGTACTTCTCGTAAGGCAACACTGTAACAGTTTAATTTGTTATTTAAAATATATCATAGTTCATTTACCCAGACACCAGCTCCACGCAAAAAGTCCTCATCATTGCAAGTGCATCTTAGGCAGTCATAAGCAAGGTTTATCAAGCATTGGCAATACCAATAGGTGTGTCATTAAAGAAGAGATGCATAACAATGTGAAGCTTTACAAGTGGATGGTAGCAGACTGCAGTTGTACCGCAACTGTCCTGTAATTTGAAGGTGGGCAAAGAGAGGGGATGGGAGAGAGAGCAGCGGACAGAAAATGGCATTAACAATCTACTGAGAAGCTTCTGATGGCTAAGATGATAATGATGAAGAAAATGGCTCGAGGAGGAATGGTGAAAACAGGCTTGGCAGGATCAAAGAACTGAAGAGCCAGGGACAATTGAGGCAAAATATACTGAAGGAGCAAAGAACTCTCTGAATAAACTAAGTCATGTTGCATTAGTTTGGATTCCTTTATTCCCTGGAACAGGAGAAGTACATGATTTGACTCAAAAGGAATAATGGCTGCTATGTTGGATTGGGGATGAGGAAACAGTGTAGGGCTGTGACAGTCATTTAAACAAGCATTTGCAATGCAGTAGGTTTCTCATTTTAGAAACTTAGACCTATTGGTATTGCAAATGACAATGCCTTTTATTATTGCAGGTTTTTTAAACACATAAACAAAAGGCATTGTCATTTACAATGCCAATAGCTCAATCTCACAATTGCGAGACCTATTGCATTGCAAATGCTTGTTACGTGTGGTGTTAGCAAAGCCCTTTTTAATTTGATTAAAAATATATATGTATTGTATACGGGGTGGGGGGGGGCATTGGGCCATTGTGTCAACCCCCTTTAGCAAGTGGCACATCCACACACAGAGTATTTCTCTTCAGGGACTGCAGTAATGTGCTCTTTTTGTGAACATAAACCTTGCTTTTAGCCAATTATTTGATTCATTATTTAATTTTTTTCTCTTCAATATTGACAAGGGTGCAACTGCTTTCCTAAAAAAAGTTAACCAAAAGTCTGATAGCCAACGCCAGACTAAATGTTGTGTGGAGGGCGAGAGGTCTTTATCCTCAGACTGTAGAAATCAGTGGTGCTAGTGGGGAACTGCATTAGAGAATATTCGTTCTTGGGAACAAGTGGTGAAGGCTTTAAGCGCTTCCCTCTGCTCTCCTCCAATGTTATGAATGAGTTTTTTTTTTTTTTTTTTAAATAAAGGATTTTCTACCCTTAGGACGTATAAGAACAATAAAGATGGTGACCAGCTTGAAGCACATCGTTTGTAGTCTTTGTCGCCCCTCTAGTGACTGACAGAATTATGTAGATGAGCGGGTGTGATGGTGTATGTGTTCATGTATCTGTTTGATGTGGTCTTATAACTCTTCCCCACGCGCCTATGTCCCATCTTCCAGGAGTGCAAGAGTTTGGAGACCGACAAGGCCCAGCTTCGTGCAGATATGAAACAGTACAAGATCCGGGAGATGCGGCAGATGCAGGACTGTGCTGAGCTAGAGGAGGAGAACGTTTCCCTGCTGAAGCAAGTCTCTGCCTTGAAGGAGAGCCAGGTATTGCATTAAGGGCCCGTTTCATCAGCTCTTTACAGCACGCGCTGCCCTGTTTTACAGACTGCTTGTTCTTTAGCATGCCTGCAGAATTCTGCTCTGTAGCTCACTTGGTGGATAGTGTGGGAGGATTGGTGTAATAAGGGCAAACATAAAACATCCCTTGGTCTGGGAGTCCCTCAGGCTTTCAGCAAGCTCTTTCAGCTTTTCAGCAAAGCGGTCTTTTCTTGCAATGTGATTTCCAATGAATTGAAGCATCAAATTATTGCGTATTAAACTTAAAAAAACAAATATATGCAAACAGGCTTATGCTAAAATGTTGCTTACTCCTTTCTCTTATTTATAAATGTATTGGAAACCATATCTCACGAGGTGTCACGGATAGCGTGGGCCTTCAGGGTACCTGCTTGATGAGCTGTATTTTTAGTTCTTGGCTGAGACAGTGCATGCGCTGTCGCACTTGCGACTATCTTGAATATTCTTTTTGTTTGCGCTCTAGTTGGTTTGAGTGGGGAGGGGGGTGGTTTTTTTTTTTTTTCCGCTTAAAACCATCAGAGTTGAAGCTTGAACTTCCCGATATTTCTAAGGGCTGAACGGAAACACTAGCAATAACAAAACATTGTTGCATGTGCCCAATATCCGAAACCTACGTTTTGGCCGCCTGTCGCCTTAATTGATGAAGGTGTAAACATACTCCCTTCGTTTAAGACTCTTGCCAGACAGTATGTTTTTCTGAATTAACATTTGCTGCTGTGTCACATTTACTTATTTGTTATTTTCTTTATAATTTAGAAGAGGTTTTATTCATCAAACAATGGCGTGGTTTCAAAAGGTTTTTGTTTCACCTTTACCTACCCCTAAAATCATTATTACATCCTATTTCCTCTACCCACTCCTAAAACCACCCATACTTTGCTTTGCCTCTACCCACTCCTGAACTCTCAAGGCATTCTTACCTCCCCTACTACTACACATTCCTATGCCCTTTGTTAATTTAAAGTTACATAAAAGTATGTTCTTAACCTGCGTGGTAAAGGACCTGCGTGGTAATGCCTTTTTCCCCTTGGGCAGGACACCTTCCCACCTCTTTCTTAAACGCTCTCCTGCCTCCACCCTATTGCGCCTATACATTTTGCGGTACTGTTTGTTTAATGTCCTCTGTATGTCTGGCGGGCACCTTCGCTTCTTTGACAGTTTATCCCTCCCCATTCCCAAAACACAGCCCCCATGCACTATACTTTAGGTCTCACCTGAAATAGCGCATGTGAGACACTTTGTTTACTTACAGGGGGTTTAGAGCCCCCCCCACCCTCCCCTCATTGTTTGGCCTCACTTTCATTTCCTTGCTTCTCCATGTTCAGCGAGTGCCGGCTTCACTTCCTTCGTGTGTTTATCCCTACCCTTGAGTAGGCTGAAGTACTGCTTCCTTTGTCCAGTGTCCTTTCACTGCTCGCCGCTCTTTTAGAGGTACATTATTATATATATTTTTTACTTGCACTTCTTCCTGCTCTGTTGCTTGTCCGCTCCACCCCTCTCTCCCTTTGCTTGCCCCTTCCTGTCCTGCCAGAAAAGAAGCACCCAGAAGATGCCCCAACGTTTTTTGAGAAAAGATGCAGACGTCGCTGCGCTCCCTGCTCTTTATGGCCTTTTTGTTGCTGTCTTCATGGCCTTTTTGTTGCTGTCTTCATGCAGGGCCTACACTATAAACTTCATATTTGGATGAAAGATAATCAGTTTTTTTTTTGTTTTGTTACAGCCAATATTTGTCCCATAGGTGATACCTATTGTCTTTGCCAGTGCTTGCTGTTTTGAAGAGACCACTGAAAATCTCGAATTGAGGTTTAGAGTGATTGCATCCAGAGGTTTGGCTGCTGTTTGTTGTGATAGTTATTTCCGAAAAGCTAAATAAATCTCATTTGTGTTTCCAGGTGGAATTTGAAGGCTTGAAGCACGAGTTGAAACGGAGGGACGAGGAGATTGAGCTTTTAAACGGGCATGTGGCAGAGCTGGTGCGGCTGCGAGAGATCTCGGAGCACCAGCTGGAGGAGGCCCTGGAGACCTTGAAAAGCGAGCGGGAGCAGAAGAACGACCTGCGGCGAGAGCTCTCGGGCTTCCTCAACGCCTACGACTCCCTTGGCAACTTTCAGGTCAACCTGGACGAGCTCAACGAGGATGAGCTGGATAGTGGCTACAACAATGGCGGCGGGTTCGGACGTCTCAATGGAGACTTCTGCATGTCCACTCCCCGCAACAGTGACATTTATCAGCCCGCGCCCAGCCTGGCTTGTGACCTCTTCAGTGAGCTGAGCCTGACAGAGATTCAGAAGCTGAAGCAGCAGCTCATGCAGGTATTCCTTCACACCTTCTCGCTTGTGTCTGAGAGGCCCTGGTGGCAGCCATGTTTGGCCTTCAGAAGCTTGGACCCTGCTGAGATGAGTTCTTTAATCATCTGTTTGCGTGGCAGAATCCAGCATCGCCCTCTAGCGGTGTGCTTTGGAAGTGTCTGTCCCCCAGCCTTAACATCTTTACTTGTGGTTCTGATCAGGGTTGTTGTGCGATGGGTCAGAGCTGCTCAGAGACATGTGCAGTGTTTCCAGGGTTTGGCCTGGAAATAGCCCACTCGTGAAATGGAATGATACCTGCTCTTGACCAATGAGAATGCTTTTGGGCATGAGATGGAGCATGGTCCTACACCCAATTGGTTACTTGTGAAACGCAGCCCATCCCTTTATTTGGAAAACTATATTTATTACTATAAATTGTAGTGTCCCTAAAACGGTAAGGTCACAAAGGGAACACTAAGGTGTTTATGGTAGTGCTTCCAAGCTGTCGTCATTCTCCAAACTGTAGAACGACCATGTACATTAGGTGGGTACCCGTGATGAGCTTGAGCTGAATCAGCTAGTCTCAAACTTTGCAGCAAAGGGTGGCTAGGGTTTGGTCGAAACCACCCTTTTACGAATGACTGTACCATTTAACATGCTCTTTTTGATTCAACTTACCTTAGTCACGTCCTATTTGTGGAATTTTCAGCAGTGGTCACTGCATTGTGTCCGCTGTATGACTGACATCGGGGCCCTTGTCTACGAGTGCAGCTTTGTTGCTATTGACAGCTTTTCTGATACTCTGCTGGTACACTTGCTTTGGAGTAGTCCTATGAAGATTCAGGCCACACCAAGTCTGAAACATTGGCAGTATAAATGCTATGTAAATTATCTTGTGATGTCCTGTAAAGCTGGCGTATAGCAGTTCTTCTTTTACATGGACTATCCTGCCTTAGACGGAGACCTAGATTCCAGAGTCTGAATTTATGGGAATGCTTGGCGTGCATGGTGGTTCACCTTCCAGCTGCTGACTATTTCACTTGCCTTCATATCCTCTTAAACGGGGAAATCCTTGGTTTATTTACTTTAAGTTTGTGAATCGCAGACACTTGTTTTTACTTATTTATAGATCGATAAGAGCGCCTGAAATGTACATCTAAATAAGGCTGGATCTCTACTGGTCTGTTTTCAAAAGAAAGCTGCAAGTTTTTCTGCGCACTTCTGATGGCGAAATTTTAAAGTCCAACTCAGCAATATTGGAATGAAAAAGGGAACTTAAACATTGCTTAAAACAGATGCGCTGTTTTTGTTTCAGTTGGCTATAGAAGGGGAAAGGTCTCTGTTCATGTTAACACATTTTCCCTTGTTACAGTTGTCAGTCCTGTATTGCTTTCCTAATTGCCAGGTTTAGTGTCCTGTAGAGTCGCATTTCTACCAGTGTCTTGCCATGTTTGGTGAGTGGAATGTGCCAGGAATGGAGACTTTATCCCAAGAAGCCATGTCCTGTAATCTAGTGGAATATAGGACTTTCCATAGGTAAGAATTTGGCACATTTCACTTTTGAATCTGGCGTCTGTAGCTAGTAAAAGGGGACGTCCTTCTGAGGGATCATGGATCGAGGACCCCACATTAGACCGTGCCTATAGGTGTCTGGTGCCGGTTTGGGTGCATGTGTTGGTGATCGGGCTGCTTTTGACTGGTGCTTATAAGTGTTAAATGGGGGAGGGTGTGTTGCTGTCACTACAAAGTGTTTTGGAAAATGCTCAATTGTGTGAACCTAATATTGGATTAATGACCTATTCTCTTGATTTGTTTAAGATGAATTGATTTTTATTTGTTTTTCTTCCATTTTTGTAAAATGTATACAGACCTGAGCGACCTTAAAAAGCTCAAGCTTGGGCAATGGCCGGGAGTGGGTAAGGCACAGTTTGGGGCAGTATGCAAAGGCCACTGTAGCTTGAGTGTTCACAGGATGGGGTAATGTTTGTCTTTGGGTAGCGAGTGCACACTTGCACCTGCGGCTGTAAGCTTGCTGTTGCTGCCTCTGAAATGGTGCCTTGTTTTGTGCTTTCAGATTGGAGGGCGGGGGAGGGAGTTAAGTAGCAAGATGATGATCCTGTCCAAAGTAGACTAGTCTTTTCCAGAACCCTGAGGAAGCAGCCTAGCCTGTTGCATGGAGGACAGCAGATCATGTTACCTCTAATCCATCTGTACATGAGTGACCAGTGGAAACACACCGGTTATAGTACTGCACCTGTTACAAATACATTCTGTATGCAAAAGCAGCTGTGGTTTCTTTTCTCGACTGACGCGCCGCTGTGCTTGAATGGCTCTTGTGGCTGGTAACTGTGAGAGCCTTGCGTGTCAGCTCATTGGTGTCCCCTTCCTGATTCAGGAATGCCACATGCACACACGCTTATAGGGAAGTAACTGGGGCAACGTATCCTGCAGATCTTGGAGCGTGCGTCAGCCGGTAAAGATCAGGACCAATAGTAGAAACAACCAGGGAATTGTTGGGTGGCTAATCCTGGTGATTTCCCAAAGGCAGGGCTGGGGTTTTCTTTTCCTTCTGATGGAGTCCCTGCCTTCCAGACTATCAACTGAAGGCACCAACCCGCATTTTTAGGAGCCTTGAAATTCAGGAATTTTGTATAAAAAATAAGCAAGTCTAAAGCAAGGATTTATTTTTTTTAATTTTTTTTAGCTATCAAAAGTGAAATAAACCTGTATTTCCGCCCCCCCCTTTATATTTTTATCTTTATGTGCACTGTGACTTCCCAATTCATCTCAATCTGCTCCCTTTCACCTACTCCGTTGAACCATGTCCTCTTGCCTCCTCTTTCACAACCCTTCTTCCCACCATTTAGTCAGGGCATAACATTCTCCCATTTTCTCTGTTCTCCCTTCCAATGTTATTCTATTTATAGTGCGTTGGAAAAGTGATGTACAGGCAGGTCAAAATTACACAAATATAATAACCAGAGCATCAAAACGGTTGCCAAGAATACCCCAGTGAGGAGAGGTGGTCATTCGAGAGCTGACCGTTTGTAAAGTGGGGCAGTATGACTAGGTAGTGGAATAGTATCTTTTTTTTGGGCTGGCCGGTATGACGAATGAACGGAAATGGGAATTTGTGTGGGGAGGACTAGAAGAAATGGGGGAGTGGGGGGGGGGGGGTGAGGGTATAGTAACCTTTGCAAAAAAGGGGCATTCAACGTGCAACAGGATGTGAGTGAGGAAAAAGTGAATGTACGGGCAAATGTGAGCTTGTGGAGGGTTGTGAGAAACAGGAACATGGTGGAAATGAAGTCAGAGGGGAAAGGTTCTAGGGGAGAAACATTAGTCCATGTAAGAGCAGGAGAACAGATGAAAGAATCTTTGCAGCATGAAAGGGCAGAAGATTTGAAAAAGCCAATAGAATAATTGAGTTAGTGAAGGAACAAACCATCATACGCCCCAAGTAATGGGCCGAAGACAACAGACTGAGAGAAGCAGGGGACTGTTATAGGAGAATGTGTGGCCAATGGGATGAAACCAGGAACAAAACCCCGAAAAGTTGGTTTTAGAAGTGATATGATGGTGGGAAAGGCATGACGCCCTAGACTGTACAGACTGACAGCTGGAGACCGAGAAGTAAAGAATCAATAGTGATCATGGACAGATCTAAAGGTCTCCACAAAGTGTGCTGAATGTCCAAAAGAACAAGACTGAGGCAGTCTAGATGGTGTAGGTGAAAAGGAGAAGACCACAGACATAACCCAAGAACACCATGAGGCGGCCAGGAATCTACATTATACCCTGCCCAAAACTAGCATAAGGCAACCTATTGAAGTGCTGTACCAGAGATACTGAATTGAGTTGGAACTAGTGGGCCGACAAAGCCAAGCTATTGCTTAAGAATTAGTACGTCTGTTGGAGGAAAAAAAGATTGGAGTCTAAAAGACCATCTCCGCAAATTTGAAAAGAAATGGGGACAATAGTTTGAGGGAGTGGGGGAAGAAAGGGTCCAGGGCCGACTGTCAAGAGTGGGGAGAACAGTATCCTGTTTAGATCGGTGGGAAGCTGCCAGAAGAGATTGAGAGGTTGAAGGAGTGGAAAATGTAGTTGGCAAATCTGAAGTAGGGATTAGTAGCATGGCCCAAAGTCAATATGGGGAATGGATTCTGCAAGGTGAGGTGAAACGTTAGTCATGAATGTAAAGGAAGAGGTGTGGAAGTAAGGAGAGAAGGTAGAACAAGGTAACCATTTTTAGGTGAAGGAAGTAGCAAAATCTGAAATATTTAAAGGTAGAGTATGAAGTGGGATCAGCAGTGTGAGGTAAGACCAGCTAAGAGGGGGTGACGTAGACTGTGGGGGAGAATATATTGTGCATTAAAAATGGAGCTCTTTGGTAGGTGGAGGAGCAGAGCCATGAAGAGAAAGGGTAGGGAGGTCTTTGTGAGCAGGATTCGTTTTTTAAAATTTATTTTATAAAAAAATGTTTTTCTTCCCACCAGTGCTCAGGTTAGTGGAGATGGTAAACAAGAGGTCTGAAGTAAAATACGGCACCAGAGAGAATGTATAAGCCAGGGTCTGGGTGCAAAGGCGGTAGAGAGTGAACAGAAGAAGCAAGAGAAGGGATGTTGCGAGAGCATAGGTCGTTAAGGAGTATACAAGGGGGGGGGAGGGGGTGGGAGGTGATTGGTGTGCCTCGTGGATTAGGAGAGGATGCAGGACAGTGTCAGAAGATAAGATTATGCCCTGCTAAGAGCCAGACATGAGGGGAGTAGAGCGATAGAAACGCAGAATAGGAAGAAAATGAAAAGATTGAATAGAAGGTGATATGGAAAGAGTTTTCTAAACAGAACGACAGTTGTATCGGCAAGAGCAGCAGATGAGTCTGTCAGTCAAAAAAGAAATCTGGAAAGGACATGAGTGAGGCATTTATGTCCAAAGACAAGGTGGGGGACTGGAGGAATAACGGACAGTGGAGCAGACGGCCAGTGCTGCCTTCGTTGACCGTCTTGGGTTTGGGGATGGAAGAACAGAAGACTTGGAGCAAGCAGTGGGGCAGTCTAACATGAATCCACCCCCTAAAGAATTTGCACCATGGTGTGTGTGGTCGTTGTTTGCTGTTGAGCTGAAAGCACTTCACATACTCCCTTGCAATAGGACTGACATTTCTTTTTTTATGTACACTTCAGTATTTCAAATCACACACATTATGTCAGATTGTTACTGTACAAGGATTGACTTTTCTTTAGTTTATTTAGTCTTGTATAGTGATTTGTTTCTAGCGTTATCTATACAAGAGGTAATCGGAGGACAAATATTTTTTGAAATCCTATCACACGATTGCAGTGCCTCAGAAAAGCATGTAAGGCTTGGCAGATAGTTCCACATGTCCATATATGTTGGACAGGAGATTGACTGTGCCCTAGACATAAATATTAGGTAAACAGAAAGGACAAAGGTAGCTATCTGGAAGCTGTACCAGGTGGCGGATTAATTGCTTATTTGCTCTCTGACCATCCCTAACCAAGGTGTTTGCTGTCTTTTGGAAATGCCAATTTCTGTTCTACACGATGTCATCTGGCCGTCTTTGTTCAGTACTTCTCCTGTGACATTCAACCACATTCCGGCAGACTTAAACAGCACCTCAAATATACCATATCCTGTGCACACTTGCTAAGAAACCTGCTAAAGGACCCTCCTCCCCTCTGCAGCTCACTTCATTCAATCTTTTTAATTGTTTATAAGGGGCCAATAAAAGGAAATTTCCCATATTTCCCCATTTGCTTACTTTGCACTTACTCGAGGCGGGGTGTCGGGAATTGTCCACCCCCACCCCCCACATTGTTCTGCAGGATGATAGTAGTGCTTTGTGTTTCTCATCCCAATACCTGCTTATCTCCATGCCCTCTCTTGGTTAATACCAAATGCCATCCAGCCTTCTTATTGCCTTTTGTTGCTCACTGTAACGTCCAGAGCGCTCCCATTTGGTGTGCTGCTTCACACTTCATCCTCTTGACCCTCTCACAAAGGGGGCCATGCCTTGTATCGGATTTGGACTTTCCCCACGCCTGCCTGTTTATTTCAGTTGTACTATTTCCCCTCTCCATTTCTGCACTACACCCGCCCTGTACACCAAGTCTGTGCAAACTAAAACTGCCGACCTGGGGATCCTCCGGCACAATCTAAAGTTCTGCCTCAGTCCTTGGGTGCTGAGTGGAAGCCCTCGTGGCCTGTTGCATCTACCTGCATGCGGAATAACAGAGTCAACGCTATCATTCTAACACTCTCACCAAGGCTGATCACCACATCTTTAAAATGGAATCTCATATCCCTTGTGTGGTATCTCCAATGCCAAATAACCATGATATTGCCCTTATTTTTGAATACATTCCTATGCCATGCGCAAGCTGCTTTCTTAAAGGAACCCTACAACCCTGTAGAGAAAAGTTATCACCAAAACAAGAACGTTTTATCCTAACATTTTTATTTTTTAAATTTAGTTTACTGCATCCACTACATCCACAATGCTTTTGAGCACCCATTGGCCAGATAGTTTATTTTATACCCAATCTTTTTTTTTTTGCTGCACCTACAAATTCTAGGAAGGGGTTGGTGTACGAATAAAACCTGGCCTACAGGATTTGTTTCTTGTAGTTGAATAACTACAGATCTTAAATTCTAGAGACTGGCTTTTTCAAAACATTCCTTCTCAGCCCCTCCTCCAATGATCTTAATACTGATGAACGTCTGACTGCAGTGTAGTTTTGCCTGTGCGAAGTACAATGAGATGTAAAAAATGTTCTAGCTTTACACCTATTTTGCAGTCCTTAATGTCCTTGGGTGTAAATTGTACAAGGCAAAAAAAAAAATGAGTCTATTGTTTGTCTGGAGCCTCATTTATCCTTAGTGACTGGTACTGACACAGGGGATTGAGCAGTTCTTTCCGTTTATCTCCCTCTTGTATGAGATATAGAATAGACCGTAGGTCAGTCGACTTTCTCTTTGCAGGTGGTTCTGCGGTAAAGTATCTACCCCCGCTCTCTATAGCTGTGATCTTACTGTAAGTAATCCACTGTAGGTGCGCTTTCTCTGTGAGACGTTGCAGAGAGTGGAATAGACAACCCTCCAGAAGCTTCTGCCTAGGTGTGGTGGGTCATTCTCTTTCACGTTGGTCTCCTTAACCTCTGCAGACCGTCCCTCTGTATGCCTTCAGTGGCTTCCTAGATATGTTCCTGTGTACTAGCCATACCTCCATAAAGTGGCTGTTAGACGGGCACACTGTTTGTGGCATAAATGTAGCCGGTGCGCAGAACCAAGTGAACAACCACAACGCAAGTGGCTGGTGTTTGCACTCCGTGTGTGGGACTTGTTTTTTTTTTTTTTGCATGAAATGTGTCCTGCTAAAATATAGCACCAAATGCTGATGTTTCTGATTTTTCCAAAACTTGGCATATTTACGCAAATTTAATGTTACATGAGTTCTGCACACCCTTACTTCAAGATAGAATGCAATTTTTTTTCATCTTCTAAAGCTATTCTGCCTATTTGCCCTGTTTCATTTCCCCCTTCATTAAAAACCCAGGCAAACTCAGAGGTTGCCTCTTCCTTTATCTCCAGTTTAAGATTTAAATGGCTTCAGTAGTTTATAAAGTAAAAAATAATTTGACCATGCTTGTATGCAGTTGTTGTTCTCCTTGAGCGGTTCAAATTCTTGCCAGTAGACTGATCTATTCACTGTTCATGAATATTTGTGAAAAATCACATGATTGAGAAGCAAGGGGCCCATTTAATTGGCCAAACCTTCATATATTTTTTTTTGTCTTTTGTCAGTCTAATGTTTTCTTGACTTGCTTTTGAGGATAATTTGAGTTGAATTTCAGTATTGGTAAGCTTTTCTTTTATTTTGTAGGTCGATCGTGAGAAGTCTTCTTTAGTAAACAGCATGCAAGAGTTACAGCAGCAACTTGACATCACAAAGGAAGCTCTATCTGAACAAAAGGTACAAAACAACCAGCTAACCGATGAAGTAAGGGCTCTGAAAAAAATTCAAGAGGGGAGTCAGATTAGGATGTGTGGCATGGAGGATGCAAGCACCATGGAAGGGACTCGCCAGTGTGGGGGCCAGTATGATGATGTGGAAATAGCTCAGTTGACAAAAGAACTTCATGAACTGCGGCAGAAGTATCTAGATTTTGAAGCCAAATACAGTGACGAAAAAAAGGAGTGGGAGGCAGACTCTCAGGAGCTGGCAGAGAAAATCAAATTCTACATCAAGTCTGGCAGGAGTGACCAAGAGATCCTTGCTGAGTTAGAGGATGAGTTGAGGGCTTCAAGGAAACTGGCCTTAGACTTTCAAGGTAAACTTGTCATGGCTCAGGAGGAGCTAATGTTTTTCACAGAGGAACTGGCAAATCTCTACCACCACATCTGCATGTGTAACAACCTCACCCCTAACCGTGTCATGCTGGACTATTACAAGGAGGGACGGGGGTCAAAATTACAAATTCGGAAAAGGAAGTCGTCTGATATCTTTGGGAAAATGCTCTTGAACTCTGACCCAGAGGTGTTGGACACAAGTGGCAGCGGTGATCAGTCACCTGTGGGCAGCCAGAGCTCCCCCATGGGGTCGGAGTGTGGCGATTATGCCAAGGAGCCCATGAACCTCACACACCTTGTGGCCATTGTCAAGGATCAGATCCGTCACCTTCAGGGTGCCCTTGCACTGTCCTGGCACCATACCTCGGCGGGCAGCTTGGCCTCTGAGCTGGAAAAGGACAAGGAAGCTCTGGTGGAGGAGATAATGAAGTTGAAGTCCCTCCTGAGCACCAAGCGGGAGCAAATCGCCACCTTGAGGACTGTTTTGAAAGCCAATAAACAGGTACTCTTTGTTCTAGTTAGGGCTCCTGGTTTTGTGCTCTTCGTTTTTTAAAGCTTCATGCAATTTTTTTAAAGCTTACTTTTTTGTTTTTTGCTACCTTTTGTAATAAATGTAAACGCTACTAATATCCTTTTGGAGTTAAAGGTGGTGTTTTCTTTATGCATGAGTTGACGGAAATGGGATCCTCCGTTGAGGAGGAGTTCTTTACTACTTTAACCCTTTTCTTCTATTTTTACATTCATTTTTATAGGACAGCTGAGAGTTCTGCTTCTGTTGTGTGTATGAGGGGACAATCTTTTCTTATTATTTTTTATATCCCAAAGATGCATGAAGGTGTAATGATTGTTCTAAATCAGTAGTCCATTGATTGAAGGTTCCAGAGACCAAATGAGGGCTAGCTTTATAATCCACCCGCTTAACTTTCTATAAGCCATATTTCTATTTCAAAAACAAAAATCATAGGAATAGTTTACAGCTGAGCAGGAGTCCTCTTACCGAATGCTGAGTGGGCATGTGCTTTTGTGCTGTCTCATTAAAGACTATTTTGCTTGTTGAGCAAGATTTATTCTGTTTAAGCTCTATTTCTCTCTGTACAACGTTTACTCCTCTGCTCAAGTTTTACCTTCATTCATACTAAGAGGAGTTGATTACACTGCAGTCTGCCACACTAAGCGCTTTTCCAAAAGATGCAGTTACTAAATTTTTTTTCCGAAGAATTCTATTGTGTACTAGGTTGTTTCCCTGCCTTTGTGTCACCCACTTTCCCAGCCCAGTTCTTGTTTCCATCTACTGCCCGGACTTGGAGAGCAAGGGCTCTTAAGGCTCCATTTTTTAGCTATTATCTTACCTTGTTGCCACTCTTTAAATGGGGCATTTCTTTTTAGTTCTGATGGCTTTATTTCTTCTCATCTGTGTATGTCTTGGAAGACTGGCAGTAAGCAGTACTTTTTGTGAAGTAGTTTCTCACCTTTGACTGATTTGCTGCTGTTTAGGGTAACCTCTATCCCTTGAGTTCCTCACATTTCTATGCAGGAATGCAGCCAAAGCCACTGGGCAAGACTTGTGGTTGTCAAATATAAGACCAGTACTACATGAGTTTGTCTTTGTAACATGCTGCCCCTGTTGTATTTAGCTAATGATGTTCAGTACTCTTCATCGCCTGCCTGTACCAATCTTTAGGGCCTCTAACCACCCAGTAGGGAGGTAAGCCATTCAGGTCCATACATCTGGGTTCAAGTACCTCCCAGTCTCAAGGCTATTTCTGTACCAGGACATCTATTTAAGCCTGATAGTCCTCATGATACCGCAGAGAAGTGCTTCTGCTTGAGTGCACCACTAAAAGAGGTTTGTGAGTACACTGAGGTAAATCCCTAGGAAGGCTGCTGAGCCCGGTACCAAACGTTTCCAGTGGAGGGTGATTTTTATTTTAAATTTTTGTTTTTTTTGTCTTTTCTTTCTCCCTTTTATTTCCTCCCCCCCCCCCCTCACTCTTTTTACTAGTGCCCTGGTTCCAGTGAGGCTGAGCCCAAAAGTGGTGCCTTCGTATGATCCCCAACGGAGCTTTTCAGTATATTGCTTCTGTGCTAGCCAGTTATTTAGATGCTCCTTCTTTGCATCACAAGAACTAGGAGAAAGAAAAGATTAACAGGTGAATGCTGAACTTCAGTACCATCACTATGGTTTTCCCTCCTGTATCCGAAGATTGATTTTAAGACTATTCAAGCAACCTTTGACTATTGTTCCTAGATGTGCGCACTTGGATGGCCATGGCTCGGTGCTGGAATTTAAGCCAGTGGCATAGATAAATATGGTCACCTCCTTAAGTTCCCTTAGTTCTCCATCAGGGCCAGAGTTGAGTCCACAATATTTCTCTCACTGGAGTTCTTCTGTCTTCCTCGAGGGTTCTCTGGAATTCTGTCTCATGTCTTTTCACAAGATGACATGGGCTCTCCAGACTGTTTACCCACTGGTTGCATCTATCTACTCAGAAATAAAGCACCTTCTGGCTAGGGTTTTCCTCGCAACCCCTCTCAATAGTGGATACGGTATCCTTGCCTCTGCATAATGCAAAATTGCTTACTTGGAAAGCCCTCACTATTTATTTTTCCCTACTGGGCCAGTATCTTGAAACTTCGCTATGAGAACTCTTGCTCTTCCCAGACGCTCGGCGCACCTTCTATTGCCTCCAGGCCGGCTTTCAGCAGAAACCCAGTGCCTTTTATAAGTTCTTGACCCCTGTATTTAAATCTATTCATGTATTTCCTTCAGGCTGCGTTTTTGATATCCTAACTCCACTATACCCTTCCTGCAGCTTATTAACCTAGCTGCACCTTGGTCTCACCCAATTTGCCCAGTACTGAAGCTAGGTCCGGGTCATTTTACCTACTCTAACCCATCCACTGGAACTTTCTTCCACTAGTCATCAGCAAGGCCTTCAAGCCAGGAGTTTAAAAATGCATTAAAAAAGAATCTTCTAGTACTAGAAGGCACCTCTCAAACACTGGAAATGTGTATATTTTGATTTTTCATTCTGCTGTAGCTAGTCTTGAATGAACTCGTTGCTACTCTGTCAAAGATTTATGGAAGATCATCCTGGTTTGAAATCTCCTCTTTACCCAAGTTGAGAGTAAATTGACTTGCCTGAGATGGTGTTCCATTGAATTTCTAGGGATTTGGTAGTTCTGGAATCCTTGAAAGCTCATCTTCGATCTTGCTCTGATTTAGTCTGTGGTCATTTTTCTTGTGATAAAAGAATCTCATTCATTGAAAAAACATGAAATTAAAGTTTTTATGTATGCTTAATCTGCTCCTTTACTTAGGCAAAACTTGACTTTTATTTATTTTATTTTTTGCTTAAAACATTTTATTACATGTATGGCTTAGTCTCTGTTGTAACCTGCTTCTGACAGGTTGTAAGGTCTAGGGCAAAGTTAGGACTTAAGGCCTTTCTGCAGTTATTTAACTATGTGATCACACCTACTTCTGGCTCGTTGGCAAACAGTACTTGGAATGTAGATACACAGAAGTCTCTGCTTGTAATAGAACGAAAGCAAAATTACAGGCCTCAGAAGGCAATGTGCTACTGAGCAGCATTGCAGTCACCTGTCTGGATCACCTGAAAGACTGGGAGACAGCGGAGTCTGTCACATGTCAGCATAATTACAGAGGGGTCATGTGCCAGGATCCCTTCTAAATTGGCAGAGGCGATGGGAACGGATCAGTCTCATGACTGGTAATACTCTGAAAGCCTGTTATGGCTGGTTCAGATTCAGTCACGTCAGGCCAGTGACTGCGTCAGTAGTTCTGGGCACAACCGGCAATGTGTCATGAAAGGTCTGTTGGCTGTGGCAGAAGCAGCCCGAAGACTATCTTTCTGTTAACATGCAACCTAGATATTTAATCTAAATACAAACTTAAGTGGTCTCGTCCACTTTTCTTCTTGGATGGACTACACTCCCCTGTTATCAGAATTAATCTTGCCTCTTTGACGGTTGATCCATCCCAATGTATGCCTTTAATCCCATTTGTAAAAGTAGCTCTTCCAGCTTGTCTGTATGCCCCAGACCAAACAAATGCAACACTTTGCTTTCCCAGCAGGGATAATTGATATTGTATATTTGAATCCATCCTACCTGTAACCGCTACTGTGTAGTTCATAGTCTCCTCCTGTTATGCCAAACGAGTTACTTTCTTCTTGCTGTGTTCAGGATTGCCACTTCAGTGTGATCCTCCTCATTCCAGAAATTACTTGGACACCCATTCAAACTATATACGGTAATCACAGTACCGTAGACAAGTGCACCTCCTTGGAAAACTAACCACCCGCTTCAGAGTGGATTGGATTGCTGCAGACCCTCTGTGCTAATCCTCTAGGATGTTGATAGGCCCATGTCAAATCGGTGGTGAACTCTCATTGCCTCCAGGTACGTCTACCTGGATGTTGCCTGGGTCTCTGAGCCTTCTAAATAATTTTAGTTCTAGCAGATGATTAGGTTTACTCAATTTGTCTTTTAGACTTCATTCTATGCCAATACTGCTAACCATTGTCAAATTTGACACGTAGTAGTGGTCTACCTTGTCCTTTAACTGCTAAGGATTCAGTGAGATGACCTGTGGTTGCTGTAGAGGAGATTGATCCAATGCTGGAACCAGTGTGGCATGCACCACCAGTTCATTTTTGCTAACAGTTACTTCTCTTCCAGGGGTTCCTCCTCAATCATAAGCACTGATTTAACATTGGGGGTGCGTCAGTAAAGATACCACCTGTATACTAGTTCCCTCTTTTTCCTGTGTGTGACCGGTACAAGAACCAGGAGATATCAGTTTTTTTTCTATCCATATTTTCTCACGTTTTGCAAAATTTTGTTAGTAAGCACAACTTCACTGAAAACAGTAGCTGATCTGTCTGAGCCTGAATGTGGTATTTGGATTTTAAATGCAACCCCTTGAGAAAATTGCTCTCTGATGCAAACACAAAGCCATATGAGGGGGGTGTGATGTATGGTTTTTATTGGCAGGACAAGTAATCCAAATAGTTTTCCTCATTGAGCGGTTTCTTTGAATCAAAGCATTAATCACGAGTGGAAGATCTTTCTCTTTTATTTAAAAATGAGATGCAATGAATGTAGAGATTTATTAAGTTTTATATACCTCTCCTGCACAAGTTGCTTATTACAGTACTTCACATATAGCCAGTTATATCACATTACAGCACAGGAGAAAAGCAACATTTGAATAGAAGATAGCTATGGTGTAATGTAAGGAACATGGAGAGAAAGAATAGAGAATACCTTAATACTATTCTGTAGACCTAACGGATTAGTCTTCAACTCATAGAATGTCAGCCCCTGATGGAACCTGCTCCGAAGGATGGCTCAAAAGTAGTCATTGGATCCAGTGCCAGTGTTGAACGGCTTCTTCTGTTTCACTAGATCCTGCTCATGGAGGCTTTTTGTATTGTCACTTTTCTGGTTTTTGATGTCACCGCACAGAAGATGAGGAACTATGCTATCGCAGTTGTGCAGTAATAAGTACTCAGTGACTGCTCCAGCAGTCTGTATTCTGGGCCAGAGACATCTGGCTTACCTGATGTGAGTGGTGGCAAGTTGAGCTATATCCGAAAAGAGCCTCATCTGAAACCTATTGACTGACTCCTGCCCTGGCATTACAAGCCCTGCGTATGACCACACTGATGTCTGGAGCAGCTCCCCAGACCTAAATACATACTAATCTTCAGATTTCCAGTTGGTAACCTGAGTGTGATCCTACATAAATGCTGCTAAATACTTAAATTCAGTTGAGAAGTGTGCGTTTCCCAATCCAAGTTGCACACAAAGGTGAATGGCTTTTATGTAAAGTCCATCGTGCTTTTGACATTCTTCATGTTTGATCTGCCCTGGAGGGCACTTAATACTGTGTATGCAGTTCTTTGTATCACATGAAACTAAACTTCTTAACAGGATGTAGTTGCCTGTATGTGGGAGTTTAATTTCACTTGATTGAATAGTGCTACTGTTGTGAGTAAATTGATGCATGGGTATGACCCTTTCTTTAGGGTTCTCAGGTTTGTCAAGGTAATTCCACCACTGGTTTGTCACCTCAACCATGTCTTTTATACTTTTTAGTAGTGACCACCACTTGCTTTTAGGTCTCTCCTGGCGACGCAGCGCGAAGCGCTGTCGCTAGTGAGATCTATTGTTACTGACTTGCTTTGGAAGGGAGACAGGAGCTGTGCACGCGCAGGACGGACTGGAAATGTGAACGCGCCCGTACAGACACGCGATGTGCACATCTCCTGTCCCCCTTCCGTCCTCGCAAGCCTCATGCAATATCATTTTTTAACGCGCACGCGAGCTCCAAGCGCGGCGCGCTTTACACTCACAGCATGCCTCACCCCACTTACCTGCTCTTGTGGGGACTCTGTGCTGCTCCTCGGCTGGTCTCCGTCTTCAGCCGGTCACTGCAGCAACACGCGGGGCTCCGTCTTGCTCCCAGGAGCCCCGCCTAAAATCCTGCTTTGGCCGCACCATGGGCATTCACAAAGGCGGGGTGGGCTCCCGCCGGACTTCCTCTAATGGTATTTTTTTTTTGCTTTGGCGGCCCCGTCCCTGGGCCGCACGAGCCGCGCAGCACTTATTCAAGTGCGGCGAAGTCCGCAGACGCCGCCACTGGGCACGAGCCGCAGGCCACGCCGATGTGCACGCTCACGGCGTGCCTACAACGCGCGCATGGCGCTGTTTCACTTTCCCTTGTTACTTCTCGGGCGCCGGGCACAGATAAACGGTATTGTGAAACTGCCTCAGGGCTCTTTGTTTCACTTTTAGAAGAGTTCGGGGACATGTGCACATAGGCTAGTGTTCAGCTTAGTGAGAATCGTATCCCTGCTGCACGGACAGGTACGTATAAGCATGCACTTGCGGCCCAGTGCCCTTTCCCACATGCCTATGCCACATTTTGGTAGCGGGATCTAATGTTTCCTATTGCTGCATGTACTGGCTCTATGACTGTTGCTTCCGTAACCGCTCCCCGTCTTCTGCAGACCAGTTCCTGCGATTAACGGTTTCTGCCCTTCTGGATTATCAAAATTGCCTGTAACCAAGATTCGCGCGGCCCCGGTCTCTTACCTCCTTTGTCTTCTTCCCAAGATGGCTGCGAGGGCACTGCCGCCCGCCCCGACCTTCGTCAACTCGGGGGCACCGCCGCCCGCACCGACCACCGCATGGTTCGTGACTTGGCCCGCAGGCCCTTATGTGCTCCAGCTGCTTGCACAGAGACTGCCCGCCGCCCGGATCGAGTTCTGGTGAGCACCGCCGTTCTGGCTTCAGGTGCATCCGGATAGCCGTTCAGGCGCACCGTCCTGCCTCGCTCGCCGGGCCCCATCGTTGGTCGTCAATCCCCGCCTCTCAGCCTCAGGTCTTGTCGCTGCTCCCGATGCCTTCTTGATTATCGCTGCGGCAGCAGTTCATTATTCTTTCTTTTCTTCTGTGAGGAGGGGGGGGGGGGGATGTGCCTATCTGGGCCTGTTGCCCCTTATTTAACCCCCCCCCCGTGCCTCGTCCGCTCGCCCCTGGATTGGGGGGGTTCGCTCGTGCCCTGGGGCGACCAATCCTCACAAGCGGACTATTCAAATTTGCGGGGCTGCCTGCCTCCGTCCGGTCCGGCCCGGGCCCCTAATGGGTCCGGCTTCGCCTCCCCCGGCTTCAAAGTGGTGTGGAGGGCAAATGAACAATGGATTGAGTTAGACAGATGAAGGCATTCCTGCATCACCTTCTGTGTGCTTGACACCTCTGGGCAGTCCTGGCATTTTAGCTCACAGCTCTTGCTTGCCATGAGTTTTGAGATAATACTCGTAACTTAAAAAGAAAAACTACAATTCCCAGAATGCACTAAACGCTATATAAAAAAAGCAAAAGAGGTTATAGGCGTGCCTGTTCTGTGCACTAAAGGGCGTTTGCATTGCTGCAACCCCTGCTGTATCTGTTTATGATCAGTTAATGACATTTTTTTGAAACGTTCAATTATAAAAAGCTGAAGCGTCTTCTATTCCCTCCTCCTCTTGTTGCTGCCTTTTCTCTTCAGACATTCTTTTTCCTCCCCTCTCTCTACCTTTGTGTCCTTCTTTCCTTCGCTTCCCCTTTGATTCTTTCACACATTGTTTTACCCCAGTGTATTCCTTCTTCCACCCGCTGCTTTCCCTTGTTTTCTCAGACTGAGTCTTGGAGTCACTTTTAATTTCCTGTATTTCTCTCATCCCTCTGCCGCACTCTTCTGCCCAGAAATAAAACACCCGTGGCCCAGTCTGGGGTGATTTACCAGCCTCTCCGAGGCCGGGTTGATTCAGTCAGAGCTGAACTTGCACATTTAGCGCTGAGATGTCTCGTCCGAGGTAGTAAGCGCTATATCCATGCAATTACAAACAATGCAATTAGAGAGGCTTTATCCAGTGGGCCAAGAGGAAAGCGACATGCGTGTCTGAGGCTGTTCACCTTTTTAGCAGCGACCAGTTTAGGGCAAAACACACCTGAACTAGGGAGTCCCGGAAAAGAGAGGAAACACACCCCTCCCCCCCACTTTACACCGATATTGAACCAGGAAGTCCCAGCGCACACGGGCGGAGGAGGTGACTCACAGACCCTCCCACTTTAACACAAACAGAGAAACGAATCTTAACTTTTCCTTCCCGCATTTCTGGGATCATGGCTGCAGCATCTCAGATCAGGAATCTCACAGAGGAGGTCACTTGTTCCATCTGTCTGGAATATTTTACTGATCCTGTGTCCACAGACTGTGAACATATCTTCTGCCGCTCCTGCATCACTCAGAGCTGGGAGGGAAGGGGTGAAAACTTCTCCTGTCCGCAGTGCAGAGAAATATCTCCAGGGAGAAGCCTCCGACCCAACAGGCAACTCGGAAACATTGTGGAAATGTTAAAACAGCTTCACCTGCCCCCCGTGGAGCCCCCACAGGAGAATCTGTGCCAGAAACACGAGGAGAAACTGAGGCTGTTCTGTGAGGAGGATCAGAGGATGATATGTGTGGTCTGCCGGGAATCCAAGGACCATAAATCTCACTCAGTGAGTCCCATTGAGGAGGCTGCAGAGAAGTACAAGGTATGTGTGAGGCTGTTATGGGATCACAAGTGAAGTCACTCCTTGGGGATTATAGGGAAGGCTGCAGAGGAGTACAAGGTATGTGTGCCGGTTTTATGGATCACAAGTGAAGTCATTCCTTGGGGATTATAGGGAAGGCTGCAGAGTACAAGGTATGTGTGAGACTGTTATGGGATCAGAAGTACGTGACTCCCTGAGCCTCAGAGGGAAGGCTGCAGAGGAGTACAAGGTATGTGTGCGAGTGTTATGAGATCACAAGTGAAGCTACACCTTGAGGATTTTAGGGAAGGCTACAGAGGAGTAGAAGGTATGTCTGCTGGTGTTATGGGATCACAAGTTGTCACTCATTGTGACTCAAAGAGAAGTCTGCAGAGGAGTACAAGGTATGTGTGAGACTGTTATGGGAACAGAAAGTCACTCCTTGAGTCATATAGGGAAGCAGGCCCGGTTCTAGAAGTTGGGCCAGGTGGGCTACACCCACCTAAGGCCATCCAGATCTGGAAATCCAGGGTTTGTTCTTTTCCCCCTATTGGCCACCGATTACGTAGGACTACATTGAGAAGGCTGCCCAAGAGTAGAAATGTATATCACAGCCCTAGGATCACAAGTCCCACACATTGAGCCCCGTAGAGGGGGCTGCAGATGTACATGGAGAATTCTGCCCAGGAGCACATAGTTGATCTGGAGGAATTCAGAAATCACTCATTGCACTGCAAGGCCTCCATAGACTATTCTGCACAAGGTGTGAACCCCATAGAAGGGTCTTAACAAGATAAGGGATGGTATGTCTGTCCCAGCCCTGTGGTCACATGTCCCACACCTTGAGCTCCACCGCAGAAGAGTACAAAGTACGTCTGTGGATGTTCAGTGTTTACCAGTGAAGTCACTCTGTGAGTCCCATAGAGAAGGCTGCAAAGGATGACAAGTTTTGTGCTTGGATGACTAGACATACAAGGCACTCCTAAGATTCCATAAAGAAGGATGACAAAGATCACAAGGTATGTGTGTGGGTGTTCAGGATTCATATATGAAGAGACACTTTGTGAGTTCATGCAGGAGGCTGCAAAAGAACATAAGGTGTGTCTTCAGGAGTTCAGGGATCACTCATTGCATTCTTAGGACTACAGAAACAAGCATTTGCAATGCAATAGGTCTTGCATTTACGCGAGTTTAAGCTATTGGCATTGTAAATGACAATGCCTTTTATTTATGTTTTAAAACAAAAACAGAAATAAAAGGCATTGTTATTTGCAATGTCAATAGCTCAAACTCGCGTAAATGCGAGACCTATTGCATTGCAAATGCTTGTTTTTTCTTTTCTTTTCACGATCTTGCTTTTTGTTGAATATACGGTAACGTGCCAGCATTAATTGATTTGTGTAGCAGTTGTTTTCTAGATAACTTTCGATATCACAACCTTGCACTGTCCAAGGCGCAGATCTCCCCGTGCAACACGCGTCTGCTACAGTAAACCTACCCAAGTAGAATTGTGTGGGTAGAAACATTGGGTCTGACAAAGTCGTGCAGAAAGTAGGACATGGTCTTAATTGTCTTAATATTCAAAGCTCTTTTAGAATACTGTTGTCTAGATTTAAACCACCCCTTGCATAAATAACAATTTTGCTTAAGGAGCAATCCGTTATTGAGCCACTAGAGTTGATATAGACATGTTTGCATTCTGAAATCTGTGTCTAAAGCAGCACCCCAGAGAATGAGCCATTTGTGGCGATAGGAAGTCACCTGGCATGCTTCATTATGACACGATAAGCTCCAGAAAAGGGGCAAAGGTTTGTACCTCAGCCTTCCTCAGTTCTAGATAAGAAGACGCATGGAAGAATCTCGTATGGAAATTTCCCAAATGCTTATTTATTTCAACTTGGAGAAGCATTTGATAACCAACTGTAATATAGGCTTTAAGCTACTACATGTTGTAAAGATTCTACCTTTCATTCCGTTATTGGTTAGAAAGTACATTTTACTGGTGCGGATTATAGCCAGATTAGATTGCAACTCGCTCTTGGTCATGGCCCCTAAATATCTAATACACAAATTAGCTATGCGAAAATGCAGTGGCTAGTATTATACTGGGTCTCAGGAGAGCGTCTTTGATTTCAGGGCAGTTGCAGAAACTGCACTGCCTTCCTATTGAAGAAGAAAAAACTTTTTTATTTCTTTATATCTAGGACACCAAACCCTCTACAACACCAGGCATGACATGCACTTAATCTCATTTCGCTTGGTATAATTCAGAGAGGGAATTGAGATCCACACGCACACACATTCCTCTTGGCTAGCCCCAGATTTAAGAAAGTTAGACAGGGAGGGCACTCCCTAGCTGTGACCACCGCTAGAACCGGGACTGCTCTGGTCATCAGCAGGCAAGATTACCATCTGACATTCAGGAAGATGATCAAAACCTATTGTGTTTCTCATATTATGGACTAGGCTTTTACAGGCGACTGGGTTCCTCCAGGGGGTTATTTCTAATGCTTGTGTAGTGCTGCGATATGTTGCCTATGACCTGGCTAACTCCTTTGCTGAGTGCCTGGACACTTGTGTGAAATAACTGTTGAGCTTTATAAATGGCAAATCAAATCAGGGTGGGGTAACTGAATTATGCTGCTCTATCCTTGTGCAGTTTACAGACAACTGGGACAACAGACTTTGGTTTGATTTATTCTCTGAAGCAGCTGAAGAAATCTCTTCTCTGCATAAGAAGATAAACTGGCTGATCTGCAGCAGCTCCAGATTAAGACCTTACTGTCACCCAAGCTGGAGCTGTTTAAAAGCTCGGTGCTTGTGCACAGGATTTTTTTTTTCTTCCTCTTGACATACAACTATTCAGGACACTATCGTGGGGTTGCCTTCAGATGCCATGTTTATACAATTCACTCACAGAGTCCTTGAGCGAAGCAAACCAGTAATAATGACAGCAGTATCCCTGACTCCTTTAACCACCAGCCAACAAAAGGGTACAAACCAGCCTTCTTGATCTTTCATAGGCTTTAGAGCCAGAACACTTAGACCAGAGGTTTTCAAACTTTTTGATACGGAGGACCCCCATCCCCCCCCCCCCCCCGCGTCAATTTTTTTGTAGGCGTAAGGACCCCCTCATGACAAACCTTTCTAGAACCTGGTACTCATCATTGACAAATATTGACCGACACAAACTCCCCCATTTCCCACAGCAAATCACTTTACTGTGGGGAAATATTATTAAACAGTGTTTAGCAAACCAAAGGGCAGTGGGTGTGGTCAAATGTGTAGCTAAAAACAAAGGGCCTCATTTATGAGGAATTGGCGTAGGGCAGCGCCGCAAGTCTTCTTTCTGCATTATCTTACGCTAATGTGAAAGGGCAGGAATGCACTGTATTTATGAAATACAGTGCATTCCTGTCCTTTCCCCTTACGTTGGCTCACAAATTGATGCCTAGCACCAACGTAGGCAGGATTGTTTTTGTGCAGGAAGTGGCACCTTCCTTCACAAAAACAATCCCGAGAGGTGTTTTCCTCTTCCTATGTGAGCTGCAGAATGCAGCACACATGGAAAGAGGAAATAACAAAGAAATGAAAACATTTCTACCCGTTACTCCTCCGTGGGGAGGTGTAAGGTTTTGGTGCTGCCCCAGGTTTACGTGACTTTGTAAATCTGGGGCAGCATCAACATCCATGGGTGTTGCGTGGGAACACCCACACAACGTCTCCTTGACGCAGAGTAAGGGAACACTGACTTGCGCTGCTCTGTCTTACTCCATAGCTATGAGGCCATGCAGGGTGACTTTGCACCGCCTTATAAGTATGGTTGAGACGCTTGTGCCTCCGGAGCGTCAAAAACAAGTGATGCTCTGGCGGTGCTAGCCTCTCCTAAATAAGCCCCAAAATATTCAGTAAGGTTTTTTTTTTTTTTTTTTTTTTTAAGCTACATATAAAATAATGGGCAGCTTAAATGAAAAATAAATTTAAAAAGTTGTTACACAGTGGGAAATGCAATTATGAAACCTCTATTAATTAATGCACTTCAGAGGTCTGTGTAACCAGAGAGCTCCAGAATGTAATCTTGGTTGGTGCAGTGGAGAATAGTGACTTGTGTATTTTTAGTGCTACGAGGTCACAGCCTTTGACAGAAAGTACTGTGAATATGTAAGTCATTATTTTATACTTGCATTGCACACAGTATAAGACTGCTAGAAAAATGTACAAATAGTTTTACAATAAAATGGTGCTTCCAAAATGTAGTTTTTAGTAATACCAGAGCTATGTAATGCAATTTTATTTTTTTACATAACTGTCCCTTCAGCACTTCCTTGGGGGTACTAAGGGCTGTGTAAATACAGTGATGATTAAAAGCATGCCCTTCACAACCCAGTTAACTCTTTGCACTACAACAACAACAAAAAAAATCTGTCATCCCAAAGAGTGATTCGATCAATTAAAGCCAGAACCGGCTCTCGAGAACCCTTTACACTTGCAGATTAACTCACAGCTCACATTTGCATGTCATTCAGGCAAGCAGGCACCTTGGCATGAAGGCTTTTCACAGCACAGGAGACTCTATTAATGAGACTTCAGCTGAAGCAATTTAACAATCGGAATTAATTGTCCTTGGACGGTTTTCTTTTTCCAAAACTAAGAGCAAATGTTTTGGATTCCAGGCACAAGTGATGCTGGGGAATATACGCCCCCCCCCCACATCTTGTGACTCCATGCCCCCCCCCTTCCCCCCTGGTGGTCGCGCCCCACAGATTGAAGACCTCTGGCTTAGACACTGAAGCCAACGATAAGCCATTTCACATTGAGGCATCCAATGTTAGTTTTCCATACTCCTAAGACTTGTGGCCTCCTACATCAATGTGGCTCCCTCTGACTGACTTTCTAAGCGGAATTGGTAGTCGGGGCTTCCTTTACTCCATTCTTATCTAATCCTCTGGGTGTTCGTGGAAGGAGCCACCTTTGTTAACCCCTAAAAGGTACATGGGACACCACAACAGCCGCACCTGCGCAAGTCACTCCTTCACATAGGAACTCGTCTGCAAAATATTTGCAAGGCAGCTATGTGGAAGATGTATTTGGTAGCAAAGCACCACTGTCTTGTGTCAGAGTTTGGAGAACCAGTACAATAGGTATGGTTTGGATGAACTGAGCACGTGGGCCTCACCATCCCAGTTATCATTGCTTTGTACTCTTTTTAAAGCATCACTTTGAAAGATCCTATGCTGCTAAATGGTATGCTTGCACCATGTGTTGCAGTAGATCACATGCTTTGCACACTCCTGCTATCTAACAGACGCTGCAAGTTGTTCGAAGTAGGTTTTGCCTTTTTTTTTCTCCCCCCCCCTTCTGTTTTTAGTCATTTATTATAAGTCGGTTTATTGACTTTCAGATTACAGAACGAACACAACAAACAAAAACAATGCTGCAGTAAGCCCAACCTCTCAATACCCAGCTGGCAGAAGTACAAAGACATGTCGTTAATGAACTAAGTCACAAATGCAGAGATTGAGTATGTCAGCCAATTTCCCCCCCCCCCCCCTTCTCCTCTCATAGTCTGTTTATCCGGGCACCCCCTGGATTTGTAGACACCTTTTTCTGCTTCAGCAGTAAAGACCATTCCCCGGGTCGAGGAGTGGTGGGGCCAGTCTAGAGCGCCAGTGCCAGGCAATGTCCTGTTTTGCAATGATGAGACCTAGTCCAACTAGCTGTCTAGTATGGTGACTCCCACTCCATGCGTTCAGGAGGCTCAAGAGGACTAACTTTGGGTCCAGAGGGATTGCCCACCTCAAAATCTGGGAGAGGGTAGTGCAAATCCTTGAGTAATATGTTTGGATGTCTGGGCAGTCCCATACCCCATGGAAGAAGGTGCCTGTTGGGTGCAGACACTGCCAGCACCACAGTGGTATGTGTCATCCAGCCTAAGTAACCCTGAGGGGCTGTAGTATACGCAGTGGATGTGTTTCAACTGGATGAGACTGAGTTTCATTGAGATTGCCAAGGATCTGGGGCCCTTTTAGCCTCCACCCAGTCTTCGTCATCCAAGGGGCCCAGATCTCCCTCCCATCTCTCCATCAGAGCGGTCATGGGGTCGGGAGTATTATTTACTAGTCAGTGGTAGAAGCGAGAGATTTATGCCCTTTTTGACTAAATGCGATTCCAACAGGTGAGCTTTCAGTGGGTTGTACTGGGAAAGTCCAGGAAAGCAACAATGGCAAATTGCGGCTGTATATAAAAAATATATTTTAAAAATGGAAGACCTGTGTCTTGTGCATAGTGTAAGTGTCTGTAATGTGTTGAAAGGTACACATAGACGTGCCCGTCCAGACGTCCCCCAGTGTTGAGATGCCTATGGAATCCCAAGCTAGAAATTCCTCCAAGGCGGCTGTTTGGGAAAACAAGGACCCAACCCAAAGTGGCTTCATTGCGTCTGCATCACGTGCCACCTGATCCATTTCAGCAATTGGTGCCAGGCAAGCAGGGTCGAGCAGGCAGGCGGTGGCAGGTTAGTGGCGACGGTATGCCCATACAAAAGGTTGAGGGTCCATGATTTTCCGGTTGGAGTTCCGTCGCAGTGGATGGGTCCTTGTGGCCCGCCAAAAAAGTCCGTAATGGAAAGGAGGGGGCGGGCCCAATAATATAAGTGGAGGCCTGAAAACCCCAGTCTGCCATCGTATGGGTGCAGCTCACATTTGTGGAAGGAGGTTTGTGGCTGGCCTCCAGCCCCAATAAAGCCTACCACATCAGATAGTAGTGTATGGAAAAAGGAAGGAGGGATAGGGTATGGGTAGTTTTGCAAAGAATAGAGAGATCTTGGCAGTGAGACTATCTTAAACAATGCTCCCCTGCCTGCCACATTAACCGGGAGCGTGGCCCAGTGGGCCATATTATCCCTCTTGGCTCTGGTAACAAGCGGTGTTTTGTTGAGGTCCCAGGCCAGCTGATGGGAGGAGCCGATCTGTATCCCCAAGTATCAGAAATGGCCATTTGACCAATGAAATGGGGTAACGGCCCTGATGTTTTCGTGTGAGCCTCAAAGGGGAATGTAGATGGACTTTGACCAGTATACTGTGTGGCCCGAGGCATCTGCGTAGACCTGCAGCATATGAGGGAGTTGGGGGGGATCAATAGACAAGCAAGTCGTCAGCATAGAGCGAGACTCAGTCCCCTCGTCTACCTGTGCCAACGGAAGCCATAAAGTTGCGCATCTTGGCAGATCCATTACGATAGAGGCGCAATAATGAGCGTGAATAAAAGGGGCGAAAGATGACAGCCCTGCTTTGTACCCCAAGCCACTGGGATAGACTGGGAAGTCATCCCTTTTACACAGACCTTAGCCCAGCGTCCCAAGTAGAGCGTTCAGAGCCTGCGACAAAAGTAGAAGCCAAAGTTCTTCTGCTCCAGCAAACGGAACAAGAACTGCCAACAAACTGAGTCCAAGGCCTTCTTGAAGTCTATCGAGATGAGGGCTCAATGGTTCACGCAATCCTTAGACATCACAATTGCATTATGTACCTGCCGGAGGCAGTGTTGTGTGCTGCGCCCCAGCATGAAACTTTTCTGGTCTGGGTGGACGAAGGTGACGACTTTCACCAGTCTGTTTGCCAACACTTTGGCAAAAATCTTGGATTCCCCATTCAGGACTGAGATAGGTCTGTAGGATCTGCAGTCTTCTGGTGGTTTCCTTGGTTTGAGGCTAACCAAGATTGTGGCCCCCCTGAGATCGTAGATGAGTTCGCCCATCCTCGGCGATTCCTCATACATTGCGAGCAAGGGAGTGGTCGGAAGGGAAGCATGTTTTAATATATTTCCAATGGGAATCAGGCCACGGTGATTTTCTGGTGGGAAGTGCCCCCAATGGCTGCCACTGTTCCATCTGCTGTGATGGGTTCCTCCAGTGGATGTCGGCTACACTGGGGAGGAGTACGTTCTCCACCATAGGGTTAAGACTCTCAGCCTTGAATACCGGGCGGCTAGCGTAGAGGTGGGTGAAGTAGTGGGTGAATTCTTATGAAATTGAGAGTGGGTCTGATACTTCTCGACCCGTCTCTGTCACCAAGTAGGGGGTCAGACAGAAGGCCAAGCCCCTGCTCACCTGCCAATGGAGGAGCTTCTCAGCTTTATCCCCCATTTCATAGTTCCGGCCTTGTGAGGCATGGTTTGCAAAAGATACGGTGTCTAGTTGTTTGACTGAGCGCCAGCCTCTTGAGGTCTTCAGCCTGTTTCAGCTGGGAGTTAGGATTTGCATCATTGGCTTCCTCTGCTGAGTGCAGTTAATGTTCTAGGGATACGACCTTCTGAATCTACGGGATCAGGCAGCTGTCTGGTAGAATATTATCTGGCCACTAAGGGTTGCATTCAGGGCATCTCAAAATGTGGTGGTGGGAGTCAACGGAATGTGAGATAATGTCCAAGTAGACAGTGATTTGTTTTCCAGAGGAAGTCTTCAGAGTCTGAGTCTGTCAGCCGCCACGTGCTGTGGCACCAGTGGCTTATTTGCTGGTGCCTAGCCTAGAGGACCTGGGTGATTGGAGTGTGATCCATCAGTGTGCGGGCGAGTGTCAATCAGTCTTGTTGTGTCTGTGGAGGGTATAAAAAGGTCATCAAACTGGGTTAAGGATTTATGAGGTTGTGAGTTGAAAGTGTTATCCTTAGTCTGATGGTGGAGCAAGCACCAAGTGTTTGAGAGGACCATGGATGAGGTCCATGCTGATAAGTCATATGTTCGGCGTGCAGAGGGATTACTGGAATCCAGATGGGGGTCCATCAGAGTTAACACAACAAGATGATGGACGGAGTGCTGAAATGTTTCAACCTCTCACCCCCCAGTCAAGAGATCTGGGTTTTATCCATCATTCTTTTGCTCACTATGCCACCCCAGTTTGTCCATCAGTCACTCATCCCCCCAGGAGAGTGGGCCCAGGGAGGAATTGAAGGAGTAGAAGTGTAAGTGCCTGTAGCTTAGGGGACACCACTGTTGAAGGGCATAAACTGAGGCAGTTGTCCAGTAGATGCCCTCCTTTACACCCTCTACCAGAACAAAGCAGCCAAGGGCGTCGCAATGGGATCGCGTGACCAGCAAGGGAAGCCGCTTGTGTAAGAGGATGGCGGTGCCCCAGGAGCTGGCCGTATAGCTGGCATGGTAAACTTGAGTGTAACCCCCTCACTGTAGGACAGGGCAGTGATTGCAGAGCAAATGAGTTTCCTGCAGGAGAACCACCATGGGGGAGCAGCATTTAAGGTATTGGAATATAGCCCTGCATTTGATTTTATGAATGAGGCCGTTGACATTCCAGGTATAATTGCCAGGGCAGGTCGGCCATCGGATGGAAGGTCCCAGCCATCCAGGGAACCAATAACCGAGGAGGGTGATACAGAACAAAAGGAAGGAGGGGGTGCCTACACACAGGTTCCCCCAGAGAGATGTCTGTGGGGCTTCCGGCTGTTGCACTGCATTGATCTCATGCTTTTCCTGGTGGGGGGAAGAGACCAGGCTCCTTTGCTGCTGTGTTGGTAGAGCCCCATGGGGGCATGGAGATGCATTTAAAAGGCTGTTCTGTAGCCTAGGTGAGGCCTCCTCTGGTGTCTTGAGTCGCCCAGGAAAGAGGAGCATAT
This sequence comes from Calotriton arnoldi, assembly GCA_963921515.1. Lineage (NCBI taxonomy): Eukaryota > Metazoa > Chordata > Amphibia > Caudata > Salamandridae > Calotriton > Calotriton arnoldi. The sequence continues at coordinate 2,932,757 of CAWUFW010001281.1, read as the reverse complement.
ATAAAGAATCCCCCTGGATCACAGCTGTTGCTTGACGCAGTCATAGGTCCTTAACCGCAGTTGCACTGCACCAGTGTAGTCCAGGAAGACCATCATGTGATGGCCCGGATTATCGGAAATCGTCCATCCTTCTGTCTCTCTCAGGATGGTGTCCTGATTCCATTAGTTCAAAAACTTGGCTATCATGGGATGCAGTGGGGCCCCCGGGAGGGGGCGGCTGCACAAAGGAGTGGCGTATCCTCTTGACCTCGAAGCTGGTCAGCCAGGATGAGGCGGCTTCCCCGGAGATCGGACAGGTTTCCAGGAATTGCTTGGGAGATTTTCCCTCCACTCGCTCGGAGAATCCCACGAAATGTAAGTTGCCCTGGTGGGCTTGACCCATGGCGTCCTCAACTCTGGCTTCCAGCGCCGCAGAAGCCGTGACAAGGCAGTTGACCGTCGACTTGAGCTCCCTGACCGTGTCTTCCAGTTTCGAAATCTGGCCCTCCTTTTCCGTAACTCTCTCTGTAACTCTCCTGAGGTTCTGGTGAAGAAAGGAGACCTCCACACCCACTTTCGAATCTTTGTTTCTAAAGCAGGTCGGGAGGCTTGGATGGCTTGTAGGATCGCGTCTGTGGCTGGAGGCAAGGCGGACGGTCCGGTGAAGTAGAGGAGCCCTGTGAGGTCGTGGTGAGGGCCGTTTAGCAGTCAATTTTGGCCTGTGAATTGGAGGTGGCTGTTTTTTTAGCAACCCATGGTGACTCTGGTGGTGTCCTGCCCAGAGGTAAGGGACATCTGTCTGCAACCTGTCCAACTGCCAAATCGCTGCTTCGAGGTTTGAGCGGCGGGTACCAGGATGCATGTGTGGGCCGTGAAGGATCTCGTTGCCCCCAGCCCGCTTGCCCTGAAGAAACCGGATGGAGGAGAGGCGGCAGCACGAACAGCCGTGGTACAGACCCGGTGGTGGTAGAAGAGGCATGCAGGACTTGTAGGATCATGTTGCCCCACCATGCCCCCCGGCTCCCCCCACTCCTACTTGACTGACCCATATGGGAGCGGGTGGCAGCACGAGGAGTAGAGGAGGCTGGGCGGATCAGGAGGTGGAAGAGAGATGTGTAGCAGAATCTTGCAGGGGGTCCATGATCCCCACCCCCACGGGGAAGAGCAGCAGGTGAGGTGTCATTCCCCCCCCCCCCCCTCTTCTCTTCTCCCCCCCCCCCCCACCCCCCCTCAAGGGTAGTCGATTTGGGCGGGGGGGGTTCCCGGGCCACAGGGGTTGTGGCATCTGAAGGCCCAGCCGAGGGGGAAGGCCCGGGCTTAGGCAACCGGTCGTCCTGTAGATTGGGTGGGTGGGGGGCACAGGGCAATGGAAAGACACCCAGGTGTGCCCCGGCCTTCCTCACAAATGCCTGCTCTCCCCCAGAAAAGGGGGAGGTTCCTCCGTGTGCGGACCTGGGGCACGGGACGGGGGACGTCACCACCAATGGCCGTCCTGAGGAAAAGAGTATGGGAGCTACGGGCTGTTGAGTAATGCCGTGCCGGATGGGGTTGTAACTTGAAGGTGTGGGCCTCCTGGCCCAGCATGCCTCAGTTGCTGCTGAGAATTCCTGCGGGGCCCGAAGCGGCCGCGCCCAATCGTCCACCTCCTCCATGGCCTCACCAGGACTCTCCCGGGGCCCGCTGCAGCAGTGTCACTCTGCAGGCTGTAGACCTGTAATAGGGATCCTCTGGGGCACAGCCAGGTGCGACCGCCGCTCTGAACGGGGGTGGGGTGGCACAGGGTGCCCACTGGCAGAGCTGCAGCGTTGACTCACCTGGAATCCCTGGGGCTCACTGTGGTAGAAGTGTAGGATGTGGTGTGGGTGCACCCAAAGGGATCCAGGGCCTGTCCTCTGCGTCGCTTGAGCAGTCTCTGTCCCTCGAACCAGTTGAGTCTGTCTGTGCTGATGCTACTGAAGTCTGGGTGAAAATCCTCCCCCAATGTTGGGGGGATGTGTAGGAGGGGCCCTGCCAGCACCAAGGATTCCAGCTGCGCCAGTGAGATGGTCTGGAGCGCAGCAAGGAGCGTACTTCATCCTGGCCCGGTTGGCCACGCCCCCTCAAGTTTTTGACTCTTGATATCCTCCCAGAACCCTGCAATGCTCCAACACATAGACTTAATCATAGATTGTTTTTAAGATCCCTTTCACCCCCCCACCCCCATTGGTTTTGGATGCATTTCTCTGAGAGCTCCAGGACATTAAAATAATGTAATTACTACCCTCCATGCACACGAGTTGTGTAATAGTCAACTGATTTGGAACTAAGTGTGACTGAAATATATGGGGCCAGGACATATGAGAATGACTTGTGGGGCTGAGCGGTATGAAGAATACACTTATTACATTTTTGCCTTAATTACATCACTAAGTTCCCATCTGGTCTGCGGTTCTGTTCTTCAAAGAAATTACAAAGTGACCTTTTTCAACTCATGAGGCTTTCAGTGTAAAAAGGCTGTTTGGCTACACAGGAATAGGCAGTGGTTGCAATCTATAGCACGTAGCGCCAAGGTGCTCCCAAGCTATCAGCCACACATGGCATTGAATTCATTACAGTATTTTTCTGTAATAGTGAAAGGGGCGGGCCCTCTGGTAGTCTAGGGATCACGAGGGGCAGAGTGAATCCGTCTCTTACAGTGCCTCCAACTCCAGAGACAATCCTTATCCAGGACCCTTGATGAGACCAATGCCCAGAACAGACACCTCTGGTTTTTCCTAGTACATATTTAGACTATTTTCCCTCAGTGTTCAATCTTGAAGAGAACTTTGGCTCCAGGAAAAGGCTTTTTTTTGGGGACGGCTAAGTTTATAGCCTTGAGACAGCCATACCTCGAGCATTGACCAATGCTCCTGAGCCATCTAGGCCCAAAAGCAGACGTTGGCTCTGGAAAAGTTTTGAGGCCCTTAGCTTGCACCTCTACTCGGATACACTCTACCTCAGCTGTGAGACCCAAGTGGCCAACCACATGCCAAACAACACTGACTCACATTTGCGAAGGTTATCTCAGATGAGCGGAGGCATATCCTATTCTCAAAAAGACAACCTAGAGAGACCGCCACTGCACCAGCCCTTATGGGGACACAATGCCCAGGGGGCGTGGCTAACCGCCGAACATGGCGGTCTCATCTTAGCCGAGCTCCGAGTCCGGACTATTAATCCTACAGTATCGAACTAAGCTGAGGGCCATCCATTACTGCAGCACCCCCCCCAAATGTAGCGGCACACAAGGAGCACTAAGTGGCTGATCCCCAGAGCCCGGCGACCTGCTGTTCCCCTGGGGCGACGGAGGCTGGACGCCGTACATGCACTGGAGCGGCCGCGCCTGGTGATGGGGCTGCGGCGGTGTGCGAGAGCTGGGAGACGCTGCTGCTGAGGACTGGGGGTGCTTGCTGCGACCCCTCCGCTGCCGGGAGATGAAGTAGTTAACCCTCCCGAGGAACTGGGGTTGAGATCTAGTGTGGAATCGGCGAGGGCCCCCGGATCCACATCGGACCCTTCCTACAGCCTGCCTCCCCTGCGCTGTGCTACAGTGAAATCCTCACCTGACAAGCCCTCGGTGGACTGTGGCCGAGAACTGCAGCGAAGGAGAGCTGCCCTGATCCTGACTGGGTCAGACCTGAGGGACGGGCTCCCGCCAGAAGAGCATTGCGCTCGGTGGGCTGTGCGGTGAGCCGAGACGCCCTGGGCCCGGTGGATTTGGAGCCAGGAGGCGGTAAATAAAGATACTGCGAAGCGCTGAGTCCAGCCGAAAAGAAGGTATCAGATAGGGAGCCCCGCCCGCAAGTGAGATCTGTGCCCTGGACTGGGAGGAGGCAGAGACGTGGGCTGGTCCTCGGCGCGGGGGCCTCGAGCTGCGACCCCGTGCCGCCACCGGGCCTGCAATGGCGCCTCTGTAGCACAGGGCCTAGGCGAGACGGTGTACGGGAGCGGAGATCTGGGGCGAAGGCGTGGACACTCTGGCATGGCCCGGTGCCGCTGCGGTGAAGACCTAGAACTGATGGGTGTGGCTGGAAGCTAGGAGGGCCCGCTTGTATAGCCCTGCAGAGCACATCTGAGGTCGGGCTGACTTTTAGGCCCCACGCTGCAGCCTACTATGCGGGGCGGTGCCACCGGAAGCCTGAGGTGAGGCCTGATGCCCGAGCAACCTCCCAAGCCCTGGGAAAGGCGCCTCAGCGGCGCAGAGAGCTGAAGAGATGGCGGAATGTGACGGTGCTTTGAGACAGAGGCATAGGTGTGAGAACAGACCTGGTGTTGCTGCGGGGGGACCCAGGGCCGAACAGAGCGACTGGCTTACCTATGACCATTCCCCAACACCGCAGAGCGTGAAATTAGGTCGCGCTGACGCCTGGACCACACGCGGAGGCCTACAACTTAGCACAGAGAAGGGCCACTAGAAGACGGAGACACCGCAGCACGGATTTGCCCCTAAAGCAACTAAAAGGCAATGAATTCAGAGCTCACAAAAGCAGAAACAGTGGGCTGCTAACAGATTAACAAAGAAGAGTGAGACGCAGCTCTGGGCACACCTCAAGAGCCCCGTGCTTGTAGGGATTCTGTGGTTTAGAGCAACACACCTGAACGCTGGAGGAAATATGCCTGCAGAATACTCCCACAGCACTGTACGCGGCAGAAGATCAGGGGCTTGTGGCAAGAGCGCCTGACGCCCATACATCCAATACGGCGGAGGGGGGGAAAAGACAATAACTGGGCTCTAGCTAATGCACACATTGACGCCATAGACCTCAAGGACCGGCGGACACGGCCACTAGAAGTCCAACAGAACCTGCTCATTACCAGAAACAGCACCTGCAACAACATGGGGCGTCTCAAAGGAAAGCTGTCCGAGCCAACGACTACGAGCACGCAACAGCCATAGGAAGCCCCTCCATCCCACCCACAAATATGGAACCAGCCCCGGATAAGCTGTATTTAATACTACAGGAGGTCAGAGACTCATGCAAGGCAATAGAACAGAAAATAGGTTCACTGACCACTGGCTTTACCCTCCTCAAGGCGGACCACGGCAAATTAGCAACTACGGTAAAGGCCAACAAACTAACCCTGACACAAATGCTGCCACACCACAAAGTTCATACGGAACAACGGCAAATGTCTGGCCTACAGGACAGAGTTGAGGATGCTGAGGGGCGAGCAAGAAGAAACAACGTATCATTGGACTGCCGGAACGCTGTGAGGGCCCTAATGCCACCATATTCATGGAGCATAGGCATGTGCGCCCCCCCCGGCGCAGACCTCTCCGACATCTTCTGTGTAGAATGAGCCCATAGGATTCCCACCGGGAGGCCGACTGTGGGCGCTTCGCCACGCCCCATGATTGCCCGTATCCTAAACTACAGGGACCGAGACACTTTATTGCAAATGGCAAGAGAGAAATCCCCAATCCAATTCGAAAATCAACGGATCTCGCTGTATCCGGATTACACAATCCTTGTCCAACGCAAGAGATGCTCATACCAACCGACAAAAAAGAAACTTGGAGCCTTGGACCTCAAGTACGCCCTGCTGTTCCCCCGCTCGCCTGAAGGTCATCCATGACCAAAAGACGTATTTCTTTGACAGCCCAGAAGAGGAGGTTGCGTTCCCACCTACAACATGGGCGAGCTCGTCGCAAAGTGCACAGCCGCGCCAAAAAAGCACGACAGGAAGGCGGACACGCCGCGTCAAACCAAGCCACCAATCCCACGTCAAGAGCCCTACACCTGAACAAGACCAAGAGGGAAGAGAGTCCATGCTCACGGCGGCAGCCACATTCAGGTACCGCATCCCCCCCTCAACGTCTGAATCGTCTGAAGACAACAATGTGCACTCTGACTCTGAAAACAGCATTACCCTGTTCTGCACTGTGACCCCCCCCCCCCCCCCCAACAGCTGATGACTTTCTGGGCTGAGGAGGCGACTGGCCGGAGTGCCCCAGACTACTACTTCTTTTCTGACCCACCTACAGCCGAGACTACTGAAGGTAACCGCTTCAGTAACTTCCTAGAAAGAAACATGGTCCGGATGCTAAGGGGTTAATGGGCCGCCATCATGCTAGGCACCAGAGACACCCCCTCGGTGCAAACGCAAACTATATCATAGTAAAAGTTAGCACAGTTGTGGTTTTTAGTTTGGACTTGCACCGTTCCAGAGCTGGACCTAGTATTGAATGTTACTGGGATTTTTGGGGGGTTTCTGGATACGCTGGCTCACCCCCCGCTACACAACACAAGATGCCGACCTCGCTAAGTCCGGTCTAAGATACACACACAAGAACACAACCACAAGATGGGCACGTATAATATACTAACCTGGAATGTACGGGGACTGGGCTCAATGCACAAGTGCCACAGGATACATGCGCAACTAAACGGGTATGGGGCACAGATAGTATTCCAGCAGGAATCCCACTTTACTGACTCTGAAGCGGCGAAATTACGGGAAAAGTGGAGGGGACAAGTGTTCACCACATCATACTCCGCCTTCGCTAGAGGGGCTACAATATGGATCAGACATGGGGTCCCGTTTGTGGCATTGAAACAGCGCGCAGACCCCCCAAGGTAGATGCATGCTGATTCATGGCACGCTTGACGGCGCACATAAAATAGGCAGCCTGTAGGCCCCGAATTTTGAACAAGACAAATTTCTTACAAGCCTCAATACACAACTGGCAGATTGGATGGGTTACCCATGGGTACTGGGCGGAGACAATGCAGTACTGGACACCCACATGGATCGTTCACACCCACCAGTCTGGGGCGCAGGGTCCATTAGACAATCAGAGGCACTACATAGATGGTCTATGGGATGGGCGCTGGGAGACATGGCGTCTAAAGAACCCGACAAATAGAGAATATTTCTTTTACTCTTCGAACCAACAACTCCACACACGAATAGACAGAATATTCTGTTCCCTCTCCCTAACTACACAAGTGATTCACACCACATACTTGGGGAAGACTCTATCAGATCATAACCCTTTGGAGATCACTCTAACATGGGGCAGGACCCTTACGCCGGTCCCCACATGGAAATTAAGGCCCCAAACACTAGAAGACCCTGTTTTTCTGGACACTTTGGCAACAGAGAACACTAATTCTCTCATAGAGTGGGATGCGTTTAAAACAGTTATGCGTGGCACTGCTATCAGCGCCACAATAGGGGTGAGACAAAAAAATACACGCAAATTTGAAATCTGTTGAAAACAACATGAATAACCTAGAGCAGGAAGCAGCAAGTGACCCATCTAAAGTGGAGCCATTACAGGAGGCACGCCGATCTACTAGAAAGCCTCAGGGTCATGGTTTACAGATCCTATTCCCAGATGAAACATGCGGAGGCAGATAAATCGGGCACACTTCTAGCAAGGTTACTGAAAGACGCACCCCCTCTACCCAAATACTTGAAATAACCACAACAGGGGGAGACACAGTGAAAACACAGCAAGAGATAAACAAGGCATTCAGGGTATATTACGAGACTATACCAAGCCCTGATGGAAGGCGTGTGTGAGCCCACAGACGCCTTCCTAGACAACCTAATCTATCCCCAACTTACACGAACAGCCCAAGAAGACCTGTCAGGCCCAATCACCAGAGCAGAAATTAAAGCGGCCATACGGGAGATGCCATGAAACAAGGCCCCAGGGCTAGATGGCCTGCCAATAGAATTTTTTGATACATTTTCAGATCAATTGGTTCCCCATCTGGAACGACAGGATCAAACTGCCCTGGACGTGGGGCACCTCCCACTCTCCACCATGCATGCACTAGTGGTGTCCCTTCCGAAGCCGGGAAGAACCCCTGAGGATATAGCAGGATACCGCCCGCTGTCGCTCCTCGCCACGGAATATAAAATATTAAGCAAAATTTTGGCACGTCGATTACTCCCCTACCTACCAAAACTTATACATACGGACCAATGCGGGTTTGTCCCGGCACTCGGTACTTCCCTAAATATCAGACGCCTTTACCATGTAATGGAGGCCACACCAATAGAACGCCCGAATGCAGGATGCATCTCCTTGGACCTCAGACAAGCTTTTGATATCCTTAAATGGGAGTACATGGCAAAGGCCATGGGAAAGTTCGGCATACCAGCTGCATACCTGCAGTGGGTAAAACTCCTGTACTCCCCTACAGCACGAGTACGCACCGGAAACCACATTTTATGCCCGTATCCGGTAGGCAGGGGTACCCGCCAAGGCTGCCCCTTGTCGCCACTACTTTTTGTACTTGCACTAGAGCCCCTAGCTCTTAAGCTACGGAGGGATGCAGGACACGTAGGAATTAGAATGGGCAACAGTGTACATGTGCTGTCAGCATATGCAGATGACCTAATAGTATAGTCTCACGACCTGGCTGGCGACTTGGAGCCAATGCCAATTACCTTTCAGCACTTTGAACACATCTCAGGCCTCGCTATAAATGAAGCGAAATCCCAGGCGTTCTTCTTTCATCCAGGTGAGAGCCCGGACTCCGGTTTGGGCATCTCTCGCTATCCGTTGCCAAGCATACATTTAAATATCTAGGCATCCACATTTACAGGACCTACTGGAGGGCAACCTTACTAGGGCAGTGAGGGCGTTGCGATCCCAGAGAACCTTTTGAACCTCACTACCGCTTTCTGTTATGGGCCGAATAGCCATCTCCAAGATGGTGGTTTTCCCACGTCTGCTTTATTTCTTTACAAACTTACCGATAGTGACCCCCACCTCCCTGTTTAAAACACTAGATACATTACTATTGGATCTAATATGGGAGAATGGCTGTAGAAGGGTGGGATTCCCCAAACTACAACTAGAGACAGACAAAGGCGGGTTGGGGGTGCCGGATTACCGAGCCGACTGCTACGCAAGCCAACTTCAATGGCTATCATACTGGCTCGCTGGGCGCAACCTACAGGAACTGAGTTATACTATACATGACATCAACCGGGGAGCCCTACATACCCTGCTACTGCCTCGGAGCGCGATCCCCAAAAGAGTCCCGATGCTTCTACGCATAGCGCTAATATACTCGAAAAAAGCACTACAATACATGCATCAGCGGCCCACTATACACCAATAACATTCCCTTAATAGGAATGCCCACACCCACTGGCTTGATTACTAAACGACGCATACTGAAGAGAGGGTCACCACTGTAGGGGCTCTGTTTACTAATGGAGTCTTAATGGATCATGAGAACTTTACTCGTGAAAACCGGGTTCCAAATAACCTGTTCATGATACATGCAGCCATACTCCGATATGTAAGGAAGCACTGGGCCCCAGACAGGGTGGAACCCCAGCCACATGCACTGGTACATGCCATGTACCTCATGGGCGAAGGACGTCATTTAATAAAATGGCTGTACAAGGGAACCCGGGCGCACACAAGAATCTCACTCAATGGACTCTGGGACAAATGGTCTAGGGACCTGGAAAAGGAACTGACAGATAAGGAATGGGCTACCCTCTTAGAATACCCCAAAAAGGTATCACGCAACGCAAAATTTAAACTGATACAGTACATTATCCGCCACAGGGCCTACCTTACCCCGCACTGCTTACAGCGTATGTACCCAAACAAACCGCATTGTTGTCCTAGATGCCAGGCAGAAGAGGCAGATATTTTGCACATGCTATGGTCCTGCCGGGTCTCAGTGGCTTCTGGTCGGAGGTCATCCACACCGTAGGTACCGTCACGTGCCTGGCTGTAGGGGACACAGCCATAGGCTGTGTACTAGGACTGCATAGGCGCCCAAAAACACAAAGTGCAGCTCCGCTTCACCGACCTAACCTTTCTTATAGCTAAACGTTCCATAACAATGAGATGGAAGTCGTCTGCCCTCCAGCAGTGCACATTTGGCACGGGGAGGTGACCAGATTTGGGGGGGGGAGGAGGAGAGAGTGCAGTCATAAGGCGAGAGGAGAGCTGCGGGCTACGGAAGAACCCGATCTCAATGGACTGGGACCTCCTGCTCGAGTCATTCAAAGCCGTTGAACCTACCCCCTTCTCAACAGCACACGACATATAAGAGAAGACTATATGCCCTAATACTACAAGGACCGGACCTACCAGGGTCTAGACCAAACGCACAACACGCTGCCATACAAAGCATAGGCCATTACATAAATCAGCGTGGTAGGAATGCACAGTAATATAAACAGGGGGAGGGGGGTGAGCCAGCTCGGGGGGTGGAAGGGGTTGGTTTATTTAGTTATCACTTTGCAATTGCATTCAGATGTAATAAGCCGGCACTAGCAGAATGACAATGAAGCCTGTTTAATTGGTCAGTTACGCAAAATGGCAACCGTATACTAGCTATAACCTGATGACATGCAACGTAAATGACAAACTACATCTATACTTTAACTATGTAATAACTGTATTGATTTTATTTTGTTTAGCCTTGTACATTCCAGTATAAAGTGTGTTTTAAAAAAATGGGGACACATTGCCCATGGATGGTGGTAGTGAAATCTGACACAACTAGAGCATTTATTAACCCCCCCCACACACCCCCGACAATTCGTCTTTGAAGTGATATCCCATCAATCCATCCTCATGGGACTACTCTACCACATCCCATGCAGTCATGCAGCAGGCTGTATGGAAAGATTAATCTACTAGAGAGAGAACAGGTTTTCCTCATTGAGTCTGGAACATTGCGTTTACTTTCTGGCTATGTTAAAAAAGATGCTCCACAGAGCACTTTAGAGACTGTCCAAGTCCGTTATGCCTTGAGTACAAGATGTCCCTTGCTGCACATATTCACAAGAAGACCCCCCTGCATTAGAGGTCATGTCCCATCAGATTCACTTATAGTTTGTATGGCACGCAATCTTTTGCGCAAGATACATGGGGGGGAGGCGGGGGATTGCACCTCCACCTGACAAAGCAAGTGAATCAGTGCTGTAGGCAGGTGTGGGTGCTGCCATGCAATGGTGCATAACTAACTGTTGGGTGATTATTAAGGTATGATAAGTATCACTGATCGAAGATGGGAGTTAATATTGCACCTCAGCTGCTTGCAGGAAGTGTGTAAAGGAGCCTCTACAGGAAGGGAAAATCATTTCTACATTAACATTAGGTGCTTCCGAGACACAGCTGACATTGCCTCCTGAGAGACTAACGCCACCATTCTTCAATGTCATGCCTCACTGTGATTATCTGCTTGCCCAGTTCTTCCTACTATACCACACAGTCTTTCACTACACTGACTGCATCAGCCAAGATCACCAAAGGTTGCTGCAGGATGAACTGCATGCATTGCGTCAAAAGGAAACCATCAAACCTACACTAGCAAGGACAGAGTCCATTCCCGGCCCTTATCTGCAAGAAGAATGGGGTATTGCTGCTGATGCTTGACCTTAGGCTCCTTAATCATTACATCACATCAAAGCACTTCAAGATGACCACTCTCCAGGATGGCAATCCTCGGCTCCTTCTGGGTCTACCTAGTGACCCTCTATGTTTTACATCCCCAAAGAGCTGCCACACCACCAGTACCTCATGTTTGTGTTAAGTCAAATGCATTATGAGCTAAAAGTATTAACCGTTGGCGGTTACAGTAGCCCTTCAAGTGTTCACCAAATGCCTGGCAGTAGAAGCAGAACCTCTTCGGTGCAACTATAGTGCACTCCAAGATTGCTAATGTTTACTTTTCTCCCAAATGTAGTTTGAGAGCATGCGTATGTTGACATGCAACTGCTTTTCCCCTAGGTGAGCCATATATTTGAATGTAGAGCGTGCTCTGATAATAGAATCAAACATAGCCTCTAGGGCAGTATTGAGACACATCCGCTCAGTGACAAGTTAGAAAGAAAACAAAACCTGGTCTGCGTCAAGAAAATGTAATCTAACTGATTCAGTAGGCAGAAGTATGATCTTCATGAGTGGGATCCTCAGTTTGTGGTGATTTTGGTCTTCTGGTACAGTGGTCCGCGAAAGAAAGGCATATTTTTGTGCTTGAGCCTTATTATGGAGCTTCTGCAATTGTCTTTTTCTTTGGCATCAAGTATCCCATTGTAGCACTCTACTCTGAGGATAGTGAAGCAGAGGAGCCCAAGGCCTACTTTTGGAAGGTGGTGTGCTAGTAATCCCAGTTTGCTGGCACAGAACATCACTCAAACTATTGTCCAGTCAGTGCTTTTTCCTTTAAAACGTAGAAGACGTTTAAAACCGCCGCCTGGTCCCATAAGATGCGTGTTGGGAGCTGCAAATTCAAACTTGGCGTGCATGTTTTACCCCAGTTTGATACCTTGCTGGACCCTGCAAGCATAAGTGGAGCAAAACTGTGCTTTAGGGCAGATTTTGCCATGTGTATAATACAGTGAAAACAACACTGACTTTCCAGTAAGCACTACATATGCAGATTTAGACTCTGTGAATTCCCGCTTATCATATGAGGCCTGCCCAGGCCAGCACCTATTCTTGCAGAGTGCCTTCTACAACGGGCTACCTGTGCATAGTTAGCGAGCTGCACACAATTGTTGTCTCGTTTGTAACCAGTCCAGTGTCACTTACCCTACCTGCGTAGCAGCAGCCTTCTCTTAAAAGGACTACCCTGATGGTTTAAAAGCTCAGTACATTTGATACATTTATTATGTGTGCATCAATCTGTGATTTGCTAACTTGGAATGGTGCAGTACTTGTTCCCTGCTCCAGTGTGTGAAAAGGTACTAAGAAGTATGTTGGCATGTGTATGAGATGAGATTTGGACAAAAGACATAGGTGTTTTTTTTTTCTTTTTCTTTTGAGACCACCTAGTCTAAACTTGCTACAGATTTTGAAGTGGATATTTCTGATATTGAAGTATTCCAGTGCACGAGGACAGTGAAGAGTCTGAAGGTACAGTTTTTTAAAATTCCAGAAACCTAGAGCCACATGTTGTTAAAACATGGGTAGAAAAAAACACCCATAAAAAGACTACTATGAATAGCCACTTGTAGTACAAAAGTACATTCTATAGAACATAAACCTAGACATGGAGACAGTGGTCCCTCCCATATCTTTATTTGCTTTCAGGCTTTGGAGCCATTGTTAGGAACTGCTCCTTTAGACTGAGGCAAACATGTACACAATTATCTAGTATCTACACCTTGACAAACTGATTTAAGTAATAATGTATAGTATTCTGGGATTATCTGTATCTCTGTGTAGCGATGTTTGGCTGTTTACGAAAAGCATAGAGCACATTTCCTCTAAAAAATGTATTTGAGTTTAAAATGTTTCTACGAAGGGGATGGCAGCCACTGGATTAGTATCTCGATGCAGCACTAATATTGTTATGATCACTACTTGAGTCAGTGCACAATTGCTTTAATAAAAAGTTGACTTTCAAGGTTATCAATAATGGTGATCATTTCCTTTGACAGTCGATAAAATGCAAGCTTCTCACAATAGAAAATACGAATTCACAAGGACCGGATTAGCTCTCTGAACTTAACCACATTCTTGCCTAGCGCGTCATGTTTTTTAAGACATATTGTTGTCAACATTCAAGAAGAATAGGACTTTAGTTGGAAGATAATTACAAAGAATAGATATTATGTTGCACCGTGAAAACCAATAGGTAGCAGACTTGGGCTAAAAGAAGGGTCCCCATATGATGATCCAATCAATAGGACAGAGGTGACAGTAAGTTAATATAAAATAACAAACTAACCAGCGAAAACACTGCCCACTGAGTTACCTGTTTTTTAAAAGTTGAAATGCTTCACCCAAACAAGGGGCTCACCCAAGTGGGTTTTTGGGGTATGAAGAGAGCATCCAGTTTACAGTATTAACAGCGAGGCAATACTATATACAAATGGGAATGCAGTTGAGATGGAGTCCAGTAAAGGGCCCACCTGGTTACTCAGTCTTTTGCAGTGGAACCACATGTAGTAGTGTGTCAGCACCCTACAGAACATCCTCTTGATGTTCCAAACTTTAGAGCATGTATCTTGACATGGGCTGGACGCAGTCAAAATGTTAACCCTAGTACTGAAAACAAACTGAATCCTAAGGTTTCACCCCTTTCAACTTGCAACTGAGATTTGTGGTCCGGGAGCAGTCGCAACCCAACAGTTCGATTTTTGTAAGTGTTAAAAACTGAATTCTAGAATGGGTTACTGGCTCCGACCACCTGAACATAAACAGGATGGCAGGGATGTGAAGGAAAGACCAATATCCCACTGGGGTGGGGGGGACATATATACATACCTGAGGAAGTAGCTCAGTAAGGAGGCATGTGCAGAAGAGTGAATGTATGTGCTATGTTAAGGATACCCGGTTTGTATATATTTCCTCTTAGGACTATTTAAAGTAATCTCACCATGGGCCTCTTATCTTTTGGTGTTTTCCCGTCCCCTGGAAGACCATCTCTTTGATCTGGGTGTAGTTATCCATTCTTTTCTGCCAATCCAAGGAGGGTGGTCTCTTGTTGAAGCTCCAGCAACGTGCAACATTATTGGGCAGGAGAAACCGGTCCCTCTGGATTCTTCTTTTGTAGGACCCCTCAGTTGATCCCAGAGTCCTGGTTTGGGGGGGCGGGGGGGGGGGCGGCAGTTCGAGCTGCCATTTCTGGACCTTGCAATGTTTGTTTCAAACCTGTAACCAGTGTAGATGGATCACTGGACATACCCAAACTATGTGGAAGAACCCTCCCGTTTCTGCGGGGCACCTCTGACCGGTTTTGCTAATTTATGGGCTGGGATTTTGGCGCCCCTCGCTTATCCTCCTCCAAGTTCCTTAGGTCACTTTTCACCAGGATAATGGGCTCTAAAATCTGTTTGGCTGGTTCACTACTATTGAGTTGTATGCTCACAGAATACCCTCTTTATTCAGGGAGACAGACCACCAGCTTAGTTACCAAGGGGCTGAATTCAGGGTGGTCCATCAATGCCATGGTATTATATTTGATGCATGCTTTAATTGGAAATATCTAAAAGGCAGGGATTTATGAAGTTGAAATTCCTTTGCCAAATTCCCAAAGGACTTTATACCATCAAAGGTATAAAAGATACGAATAAGGTCCCAGGTTCTGAAGCCCTTCAGGCCTGAAGCCACTGGTAACTATAGGCCATGCCACAAGGGGTGTCACTTGTCGGTTAACCCTAACACCGATTTACCACAGGACTCTCCACCAGCAGTACAGTGATTGGTGGCCGAGATGCTGGATGGCTGGCCTCTTCAGTTCAGCTACAGGCAAAAAGGAAAGTTGTCTCTAGAACCAAACAGTGGCTGCCAGTTGGGTGGCCCAGTAGTGTAAGCATATATATTCCTCATGCTGAATCCTCCATTGTACAAGTGGGACAGGGCTGTCGCTGCGTCAAAGCACCGCCCCTGTATCGCATGTGGATCATTTTTGAGCACTTGAAGGAGGTTTGTCAACGCTCTAATTTTGTATAAAAAAAAAATGCAAAAAAGCGATGGATAGAATGCTTGAATTAACCTCAGCCACTGGTAGTTACTCTGGGTCGCATTCCAGTCCATTGTTATTTTGCACACCATGTCACCTCAGTTTGGACACAGCAATGTGCAAATCAGTCTTGACCCTGCTCCAAATGGGACAGTCCAGCCTGAACTGCCAAGCCAGGTGCTCCTGATGGGTCCTAACTGAGGTGGCGTGGTGTGCAGAATAACAATGGCTTGGGCAGTGACCCTGAGCGATTACCTGTGGCTGAGATTAATGCAAGCATTCCATCCATCACGGTTTTGTATACTGGTCATTTTGTATAAGGCTTCTCTCCCTATTATGGAGGGAAGATTATCTTTGCATCTTAATTCCTTACCACGAGCACCAAGGAGTACAGTGATATTTGGATGCGGTTAGCTTTGGGTCCATAGTGACATGCATTCCTAGATATTTTAAACTAAAGGCTTGCGCTGCAGTTGCCAGCAGGTCACGCTCGTTTGTGTATCTCTTTCCATCAACTAGGCTCTGTTAATAAATATTTCTTGCTAATGTGTGGAGAAGCTCTAGAGGGCTTGTAGATTGTTGTGCACATTGAAAGAATGACAAGGGGCAGTTGGCACACATGTTGCAAGCTCCGGAGAGGACTTTGGTCCCAACACAGCTCAGCTCAACAAGCATGCCCTCACCAAACTTGTTCTCCATTTCCACACTTCTCCTTTATTTGCATTTCTTCACAGCTATCAATCATCTAGAATGTACAATATCTGTTAGATGCCATTTTGGTTAGTCTGTCCTTGTCCCCATCTCACTCGTACCAATTTCTCTCCAAGCAAGGATAACGTATGTTGATCCTGGAGAATTGTATTTGCTTCTGTTTTAATATACTTGGCCCTCTTGTAGAAACGTTTATTTTTGAAACTCCGTTGTCCTCTTTCCATGGCAAATTAATAAAAAAAATATGAGGGGTTTAAGAAGAAAATGCAATCAGGAAAGAGACACATTACGTGAAATTGAAGTGGCCAACAGTAGGAAGTGAAGGTATAAGTAGCAACACTCCTGTGAGAAGTATGGGAAATTAAGAGAATGATTGCAGAGCTCGGATTACTTGACTAGTAGCAAGACGGGAATTTTTCACAGAGATGCATAGAAGTGATTCAAGTGTGTGCTGGAATAAAAGCTGAGCAGTTAAATTTAATCGAGGCAGACTATTTAGAGATACAATGTCTTGAATTGATTGGGCAACAGTAAGCTGCCTTTGGAAAAAGGAAGTAAGAAGAGGCCTGAAGGAAAGTTGGAGTATTGCAACTGTGAAACCTCCAACAGTGTTAAAACCAATTTTGAAAGTTGGTAGAACCCCCCCAACCCTGGGTTCTTGACGCTCCACTGCTTATTCTATGAATCTATTCCCCTGAAACCCTTCTCCTACAATTAAGTAATTATTAAAGTTACACGTTTGGGTTCGAAGATTAATTTAATATACTCCTAAAATACTTGGAAGGTGGAGACCTACTGTTGATGCAGGCCATGTGTACTTGAGAACCACAGAACTGGGTTGATGGTTTTCTTCTGCGGTTGCAGCACAGGTTCCTCATGAAAGACATTTAATAAACTTAATTGCACAATGAAACAGAACTGGAGGGAGGGTTTGAGCCACTCTGTAAGCAAGTGGTGAGTGTGATGCAGTAAGCCTAACATCTTCTGGGCTTGATGGACCGCTCCATCTATGGTAGGTTCTCCAAGTTAGTGACCTTCTGCAATAGGTTTCCTGTATCGGTTCAGTATTTTCTGTGTGTATTGTATATCACTTCTGCAAGATTTTCTCTCCTGTCAAATGGCGGTGGCTATAAATAGAGCACATCTCCATTATATTATGATCAATTGAAAAAACTGAATGCCTTGTCTTTGTTTGGCTAATGTATTTCACAGCATCCTTCTAAGGCCCTAAAAATCACCATCTTTTTCTAGTCTCGTCTCTTCTTAGCGATTTTCAGCCTCTCCTAATATCTCACCTCCTTGATCCCATCCTTTCACTTGTCTATTAATTTGAGTCCTTCACTATTTAATAGTGCACCACTCTCAATAAAAATAAATTGATATTTATAATAGAAAAAAACAGCTACCTTAATGAAACGTTATTAGAACTGATACTTTACCAAATGATTGTACTTGCTGAGCTACACTGAGCCAACTATTTAGTTCAACTCTTAATCCAAATATAAAAATAACCCATGCTACTAGGACGCAAGTGCATGAGTACTGTAAGTCTGAATGAAAATGCGGTTTCATGTGGGATGAAGTGAAAGGTTTGCTGTTCATAACTTGCCAAGTGACACTACAAAGTCATCTCCGAAGCGACTGAAGGTCAGTCTGCGTGCAACTTAAACTTCTACTGTTCAGTCCAGGCTTCTCACTGGCACAAGAAGCTGAGAGTGACTCCCCTGGTCCACGGTGCCAGAAGGTAAATGTGGCCACAAGGCCTTTCTCAACATCTGAGGCAGCGAGGAACTATTTCTGCACTGCTCACATCACATCTGTAAACATCTCTCCCTACCTCCACCTGGTGAACTCTTTTGATGCCCTTTGCTGTCGGTTTCTCCTCACTACAACTTTGCCCTTTTCCCCCTGTCCATGATGAACTCCTTCCTCCATGCGTCCCAATCGCTCTTTGTAGCACCATTCAGTAGCCCTGCTTTCCCCCCGGTTATCTCCTCATACCTCTGTCCTTGTGATCTTCTCCACTCATGTTTTATCTTTTGTGACCTGCTCTGCACCGATCCTAAGCAGTGGCGTGTGTGTGCACAGCAGAATACAAGTACACAAAGCTAGCAGGACGATGGCAGTTGAAATCACAAGAGTGCCCTGCAGCACGTCCTATGGAAATGAGCACTGGCCGTGTTGTACAGGAACATAGCTGCTGTGCAGCATGGTTGAAAGTTGGAGACTAAAAAGAGCTATGTCGCAGCCAGCGCTGGCCAAATCATAGTGCTTTTTTCTGGTGGGAGGGGGCAAGCAACAATGCAGGAGAGGAGCCGGAGGGACAGGGCAAGCAAAAGCAATGCTGCATGGACTGGGCAAGCAGCAACAAAGTGTGACGGGTCAAGCAACAACATGGATTTGGTGGGCAATCGACAATGTGGAAGGGTCGAGGCAAGCAATGCAAAAGGAGCTAGTACCAACAATGGGGGGGTAAGGTAGGGCCGGGACTACTAATAACGCAGGAGGGAGTAGTGGATGGGGTAACTAACAATGCGGGAGGAGGGTGAATGGGATGGGGCAAGCTACATTGTGGGAGGGGGGGGCAAGGGTGCTGAAGCAAGGAAGTGAGCGTGACGATGAGGCCAACCGATGGTAAGCAATGGTTGGGCTTTAAGCCCCCTGTAAGTGATTCTCGCAAGCAACTGAGCATGTGCTGTCTCAAGGGAGATTTAAAATGGAGTGTGGAGACCATGCCAACACAAGAATTCAGATAAGATAATTCTGTTAAAGCCTCAGCCCTTCTGCAATAATTCAAAAGCTCGGGTAAATAACATGCAGATGACTGGCTGTGCCATGTCAGTAGCATTAGGATACTTGTAGTTTGTAACTGTCGGACCACATCTACTCTAGTTTGCCACCAATTATCTCCCCATCTGTAGTGCAGATTTTGGAGCTTTGGACTTGAAGGGCTATGGTACAGGTCTCCCTATTGACAGCAAGCCTCTTAAATACCTCCCCACTTACATCACATCCTAGCTAACTGTGCCATCCATGGTGTGCTTCATTTGTCACGTAGTGTCTGCGCACAGGCAAACCCATACATGGTTACATTAAATACAAAAAGATATTACAGTAGTTAATGTTTTAAGTATCAGGAATGCATACTATTGTAACATTGTGTAGAAGTAGGGGAAGGAGGATCTAAGAAGATATTGGTAAAGTTCTCTAGAACATGGTGCTGCTGCTATTTTGATAGTGGCTGGCACCCTTGGGAAGCCCGATGGCCACATAGGGGTTCCCCTATCACTATAGTAACCCTTGCCAGATCCTGCCGTCCATTGCCCTGGCGCTTCTTGGGGCATCTCTTAATTTGAGCCTCGACCTGGCCCTGCAGCTTTGTCTCCTCTCAGTACACTGGGCACAGGCCCCGATCTTATCATGGCTGCAGGTAAAAACAAGCATGACAGCACCACTAAAGACCTGCTCAAGCAGAACCCTAGAAAAAGGTAGATGCCGCCCAGTGCCAAACCAGACGACATGACCGGTAGCCCCAAGTTGCTAGTAAAAATGGACCATGAGCTGAATGAAAGTCACAAAGTCAAAAAGAAGTTTGGAATGATGTGGAAGAACTTGGCGAGCGAGTGAATTCACTCAAGTGCACAAGATTAAAATACTGGGCTAAAGTGGGTAGTTGTGGTTCCCAAATGGGAAGTTACCGCACAATCAAAAGAAAGATATGTATCAAAGTATTCAAGTCTAGTGTGAGTCAATCAAATGCAACTTCTTAGCTTGACGGAGTGCTAGTACAGCTCAATACACCTACTACCAGAGGTGCTGATCACACATTAGAAACTAATATGTATACATATATATAAACATAGAGCTTCATTCAGCAATCCCCTTAAACAATTCTATTGATCCAAAATGTACCGGATAAGTTCAACCATCATAAGTTGTTGTGATACACATTCATTATTCAAACGGTGTTTCAGCAAGGGGCAATGATATCTTGATCCAAAATTCAAAGAGTCAAAAAAGAAGAGTCCAAAGTTTCGATGTTCCACTTGTTGGTTTTATTCTTTGTTTCTCCCAGCATAGAATTTGACCTTTCCCAACACGTGTTTAGTCTACTCATAGACTTTCTCCGGGCGATGTTGCAGCGTGAATTTTTCTGGATTCACTATGCTGTGCATTATTCTGCCATCTAGTGGTTGGGTCCGGAATTGTAGTCTGGTCGTTTTTTTTTTTGTTTTTTTTCCCCCCGTGGCCCAGGTGGGCGTCGACATACCACCATTTGGTGTCCTTCGTGACGTCCTTCATCCGGAAGCTCCCACCTTTGGCCGCCATCTTCAGATTCTTTTTTCCGCTGTTGGGTCTGGCTCGTTGCCGAAGAGTTCCAGAATTTTTGGGAAGAAACGACAAAATTCTAGTTTTCAGCTACACCGGACTACAGGTCCGGTAACCGGGATGACAAGGGAGAAGGTTTACGACCAAGACCTCGACGTTCAACGGAGAATGCGCTCGCAGGGGGCTCCCTGAGCGCGGGGATGGACAAAACACTGTTCAAGTTTTGCACCAATTGCCACCACAAATACGCCCAGAAGGACCAGCATCCAGTCTGCAACCTCTGCCTGCCGCTCGACCACAGCAGCGAAGACTGCAACGCGTGCTCAGCGTTTACACCGAAGACCCTCAGAGTAAGGGAGAGGCAGAGAAGGGTGAACCACAACATGCAGGGGCAGGGACCACCTCCATCGCTCCGGGTCCTGGGCCTCTCCAGTGGAGAAGAGGACAACATCGCCGAAGGACTGCACGGTCGTCGAGGTCCATAAGAAGACGTCGAAGGAGGTAAGGGAGTCGTCGACCCCTAAACACTCGAGCGACACTTGAAAGGGTGAAGCTAAAGCTCCGAGCGACACTCTTAGAAGTGAAGCTAAGTCCTCGAAGGGAGCATTGCCGCCGAAACTCAGCAAAGGCAACAGCAACCAAGGACAGCCAGCCGAGCGGATCCTTCGAAAAGGACTCCCAATCGGCGAAAGCCCTCGAAAAACCAAGATCGTCGAAGGTTGCCCTCGAAAAGGATACCTCGGCGCCGAGAAAGGTAGAGCCGACATCGTCGTCGATGGCCCCGAAGAGAGGCGCTCCAACCCTCGACGCCGAACATGCTGCCGAGATGGAGAGGAAGAAGAGGAGGCTCGAGGCCGAAATGGCGAGCATCCTGCAGCGGAAAAGGGACTTCGACAAGACAATGAGCCAATACACCATCCCGCCGAAACCCGCGCTCTAAGTCGAAAGAGACGACTAGTACGCCGAACCGCCGAAAACGCCCGAACCAGTCCAGGAACAGGGGGACGAAGACTATTCTTTCGAGGGAGAAGGCTACGAAGATCTGCAATCCTACCGGGACTCGACGTCCTCGGGGGCACAAGACCTAGAATGGCAAGATCTCGATGCAGAATCGCCGGAAGAAGGGGTAGATACTTACCCTTCGAGGCCATCGCCACTAGACGACCTAGGGATCTACAACATGGTCGTCCAAAAGGCTGCACAAACGTATGGAGTGCAAATGGAAGAGAAGCCCAAGGCATGTTTTCTCCTGGACACTCTACTGCCTCAACAAACTAGGAGCCAATTCCTGCCCATGCTCCCTAGTGTGCTCGATCAAGGAAGAGAGGCCTTTAAGAAACCAGCAGTATGCAAGGCTGTGACGCCAAGAACGGAGAAGAAATATAAACATTCTTCAAAGGACCCTGCATACATCCAAGGGTCGGTACCAGCTGACTCCATAATTGCAGCAACGGCTAGGAAGAGGGCCAATGTGCCCACTAATGCAGGACCACCTCCAGACAAGGAGAGTAGGAGGATGGATCTCACAGGTAGAAAGGTGGAGAGAAATGCGGCAATCCATTGGCTCATCGCAAACTCCAACACCCTGATCAACAGACACACATACCAACACTGGGTTGAAGTGGGGCAGCTCCTAAAGCATCTACCAGAACAGTACCAACAAAGAGCAGCTCACCTGGTAGAAGAAGGCAAAAGCATAGCGAACACATGCCTAAAATCAGCATTGGATGCTGCTGAAACATCGAGCAGACTAATGATGATAGGGGTGACCGAGAGGAGACACGCATGGCTCAGAATTTCGGATTCAAGCCAGAGGTGCAAAGCAACATCCTGAATACACCTTTTAACGGAGAGCAACTGTTGGGCACAACAGTGGATGACAAGTTGACACAGCTCAAGAAGGACCACGAGACCGCAAGATCCATGGGAGCGTTGCAGTTCAGAGGGATGAGAAGGGGCACACCCACGAGAAGGCCAGGTGGGAGAGGAGGCAACGTGCCTACCACATCGCACCCGACATTCCAGCAAGGCTACCAAGGGAACAACCAAGGCCAGCAGCAGCAGGGACAGCAGCAGCAGACCTGGCAGTACTAGCCCTAGGGACAGTCCTTTCGAAGGCGCGGAAACGGACGAGGACAAACACGAAGGGGAGGCCAACAGCCCTCATCCAAGTGACTTCACCAAGAAACAGACCCCCACCCTAGCAACACCTCGGGGTGGGCGGAAAGACATAAAGGAAAACTGCAGCCGAGCGTTCAACAACAACAGTACCTCGAACACTCAAGACCGTTAGGGGGAAGAATAAAAAACTTCATCCAGGAATGGAGGAAGGTCACATCGGACAAATGGATACTAAACATCTACTAAACAATACGGATACTGTATAGAGTTAGAAAAACAACTTCTGAACCAAAAACCAAGAAGCAAGGCACACTCAGTGAAGGAGCTCTCGCAACTAGAGGCACAAGAACTGCTCAGCAAGGAGGCAATAGAGGTGGTGCCCAAAAACCAAAGAAACAAGGGGGTTTACTCAACTTACTTCCTGGTGCCAAAGGTGGACGAAACACTAAGACCCATCCTGGACCTAAGGTTCCTAAACAAATTCATAAAACCTCAAAGATTCAAGATGACTTCTCTACAAGAGGTAATACCACAAATACGAGGACTGCATGGCTACTATAGATTTAAAAGACGCGTACTTGCACATCCCCATCAACCACAAGCGCCTGCTAAGGTTTGTGATCAACCAAAGCCACTACCAGTTCACAGTACTGGTATTCAGCCTAAAATCCGCACCAAGGGTGTTTACAAAATGCCTAGCAGCTGTCGCAGCACACCTACGAAGGCAAGGAATACACGTATACCCCTATCTCGACGACTGGCTCGTAAAGGCAAGTTTGTACAGCCAATGCAAACTACACATCCAGCAGGTCATACTAACGCTGACACGACTGGGTTTCTCGATCCATTGGGAGAAATCGTCAACAGAACCAGAGCAAATAAAAATATTCTTAGGGGCAGAGATCGACACCATACAGGCCAAAGTGTTCCCCAGCAGGAAGAGAACCTTGGCGATACTGAAGGAAACGCGTCATTACCGCAAGGGGCAAGTTCTGACGGTGAGGACAGTGAGCAAGCTGATGGGAATGATGGCATCCTGCATTCACCTAGTCCAAAATATTCGACTGCACATGAGGCCATTCCAGGAATGGATACAGCAGTAATGGTCAGAGGCAACTGGGAGTTGGGAAGATCTAGTGGTTGTCACACACACAGTGCATCAGGAAATAGCGTGGTGGAACGAACAAAACATATCACAGGGGAAACCATTCACACAACCAACTCCAACAGTGACCATCACCACGGACGCCTCCCAGCTGGGGTGGAGTGCACACATGAACAAGCTCAAGGTGAAGGGGCTATGGTCGCAACAGGATGCGGTCAAGCACATCAATTACCTGGAACTTAAAACAGTGTTCCTAGCCTTAAAAGCTTTTCAGAAGGAGCTGTACGGGAACAGGGTGTTGATCCAAACAGACAACACCATGACCATGTTTTACGTCAACAAACAAGGAGGAACACAGTCAGTAGCGCTATCAGGGCTAGCACAGGAGATATGGACATGGGCTATGTGAGAAGTTGGCCTGGCATATGCTGTCCACTAATTATAGTGGGCACCTTGCACCAGTCCAAACAACCCCTTATTGGAGATAGGTTAAAGACAACCTTTATTGAAAGCTATCCTAGTGGTAGCTATGGAGAGCAGCCTTCAGGCTAAGTCTTGAAGGAATGTAAAGCTTGTTTTACCAGTCTATAATCTCTTGAGTGACCAAATGAAAGAGCACCACACCAGGTATATATTCAAAATATATGTATTTATTACTAAACACACCCTCTAGTCTCTTTATGAGGCTAGAGTTCAAGTACATAAGTTATTTAAACACAGTAATAGCACAAATACACGTTTGGGCCCTAGGGGCGTACTCAAAACCATATACCAATAAAGTGGTATAAGAACCACGACTGAGCTAGACACTAGGCCTAGAGCCTCTAGAAGTGCTTGGACCACAAGGAACCACCCAAGGTAGTGACACAGGGGACCCACGGGGGACGCATGCAGTGTAATAACACAGCCGCGAATCGCCGTTAACTTCTATGGAGAAAGTCGCGGTTGGGAATTTAAAGAAAAGGGACACTTAAAGAAGGACTTGGAGCAAACCCTTTGAGAACTAGGTCGTTCTAGAGTCTCTACCCACGGGAGCACCGGAGTACTCTTGTTACCTCACCCAGGAAGCCGGGTGCATAGGTGCCTTTCGGGGTCGGGTTTCGTCTGCCGATTTGAATGGCGATCTGCTGCAAAGTGCTGCTGGCGACCAAGTGAAAAGTGTCCGGGTGGATCCAAAGGTGGATCGGAGATCTGAAGAACCTGAAAGCAGAGGGGACAGAGTCAGGGTCACTAGCCAGTGACCAGGAAGGCGATGAGCAGATGCCCACCGATGTCGAGTGCTTCAGGTAGGTTGACGGTCGTCTTGACTCTTCAGCCACGAGGTCCAGGAGGCGTTGTCGGCGACCAGGAGCAGGATTCGGGCTGGTACACGATGTCTGTCGAGTGCTGAGGTGTCGGTGACCGGATTGGACCCAACAAGCCTTGGCAACGGCAAGTCTCAATGAAGATGAAGATTGACGATGATGCAGACCAGCAAGGTCTGAGGAACTCACCCAGCGAGGGCAAGCCTGGAGCAACCAGAGAGCCCAAGTAGAAAAAGATTGGCCTTCGTGAAGGGCTACTAGCCAACGGGCTAGCGACCGCGAAGGAGCCTCGAGACGGTGCACGTGGAGCTGGCTCACAGGACACTCGTGGAGTGGAGGCCAGTGATCTTCGGTGCAGTTGGTGCTGGAGGCTAGGGCTACTCTGAGCCCAAAGCACGACTTCGTGGGAGACCCAGAAGAGGATGCACTTGCAAATGCGTGCGGTGTCCAGGGGTCACGGTTCCACGTTACCCACGACCGCTACGGGCCTCAGCTTTGCTGGGGACTCAGGGCAGCCTCGGGGAAGTCTGGAAATCCACCTCTGGTGATGCAAAGACTTCGGCGTCCGACGGGAGCTTAGGCGATGCAGACCGGACAATTGCTTCTTTGGTGCCTGCCAAGCAGGGGAGTCACTCCTTGACCACAAGGGAGATTCTTCAGTCCTCTAATCTTGTAGTAGAGCGTCGAAGGTCCAGGATTCTGTGTCAGAGTTTCGTCCAGGGATAATCTAAAGTCCTAAGGACTGGGTTCCTATACTTCTACTAAGTTTAGGGGTTGGACTTACTCTGTGGCCCCACCTATGGGTGGGTCAGGGCAGAGGGGTGGCTACACCCTTTCCCTTTGTCCAGTTCGCGCCAAAGCAGGGGCTGCAAGCCCCTGATCCGGGTTGAACTGGGGTGTGCACCGGGTCACCAAATGTGCCCCCAGTGCAGGACTTCAAAGCACCCGAGAGTGCTCCCGCCCAGCCCCAATACACACTATTCCTGTCTGGGGAGGTGGTCACACCTCCCTGGGACAGGAAACCTATTGTCCAGGCCTCCCTGCCGGAGTTTCGGTCAGCAGCAGGAGGCCAGACTTGTGTCTGTGGCAGCAGCATCCATTTTGTGATGCCAGGGCTTTAGAAAGAAGTTACCGGCCAAGCCAGGGTTAACATGTCTCTCCCTTCTAGAAGGGTGGAATGCTACCCCGCCGCCAGAATTGGCGGGGGGTAGTATTCCAAGATGTTTGACACCAAACATGACATGTTTCGGTGCAGCTATTCCAAAGTTAGCATTTAACGCGAGGTTATAATGCGCTTAAGAGTATATGGTCAGGCTGCACTACAAACCGCATCAGAGAAGGGTCTCCGAACGCTGCAGAGGGGCCCTGCTCATGCAGGGGCACCCTCTCACATAGGAACCACGCACTCTGCCTTCAGGATTGATAAGGCCTGCCATAGGAGTGACTTATAGGTTTATATATGTATGTATATAGTGATATAGGTAGCCTATATCACAGTAAGGGGTGCATGCACCACCTTACCCAGGCTGCAGTAGCAGACCTGTGGTGTCAGTTTGGATGGCCTTCCAGGGGTGGCACAATACATGCTGCAGCCCCTGGTAGGCCTCTGAGGTACCTATGCCCTGGGTACATAGTATACCATATACTAGGGACTTATAAGGGCACTCCAGATTCCAATCAGATGTGCCTAAGGCACATGGAAACCATTTTAGAGAGGAAGCAGCTAGGCTGGGGTTCTGATTAGCAGGGCCCCAGCCAGACTAAGGTCGAAAAACAGTGAAGCATCAGCAAAAAGTGGGGGTACCCATGTGAAGCAGATCCTACTCTCCTACAGGCTATTCCACTGAGGATAGACCTACTAGCAATACATCTCCCAGGGAAGGACAATGTGGAAGCAGACAGACTCAGCAGGCAGACGTCAGCATCCCACGAATGGGAGATCAACCAACCGGAATTACAGAAAGTATTCCGGAAGTGGGGTACACCAAAAATAGACTTATTTGCAACACTGCAAAATGCCAACACTTCGCATCCAGACAACCAGACCATCGGTCACAAGGGAATGCGCTATGGATAAGTTGGTCAAAGACATTTGCATACGCTTTTCCCCCCCCTATACCACTGATACACAGGATACTCAACAAATGCAAGATCAGCAACATGTTACTGATACTAATAGCACCTCAGTGGGCCAGACAGTCATGGTTCTCACAAATCGTGGAGATGGCGCAAGCACCAGCACACACATTCCCAAGACGAAGGGACCTGTTAACAATGCAGAACGGGAGGGTGCTACACCCAGAGCCAGAGAGCCTCAGCCTGGCGGCATGGCTCCTGAAGACCTAGAGTTCGCACACCTCAAGCTACCGGCGAGCACAATGGCAGTGCTCAGGGAGGCAAGAAGGCCTACCACAAGGAAATGCTACATAGCAAAGTGGAAAAGATTCTCAGAATGGTGCGTTAGAGAAAAGTTGCAAAGAAAGATCGCAAGGGAGTCAACAGTATTGAGATATTTAACACACCTACTGCAAAGTAAACTAAGCTACACATCCCTAAGGGTACACTTAGCGGCGATTGTGGCTTACACAAGAGGAGAAACCGGGAAACGTTTCTTCACCTCACAAGTAGTAAAAAGATTCCTAGAAGGGGCAAAGAGAATCGCACCTCCAAACAGAATGCCAGCACCAGCATGGAACCTCAACGTAGTGCTGACCCAATTGATGAAGGCACCATTCGAGCCAATGCACAAGGCTACACTGCACATGCTCACACTAAAGACTGCCTTCCTAGTGGCTATCACATCACTACAAAGAGTAAGTGAGTTGCAGGTGCTAACACTTCAAGAGCCCTACCTGCAGATTCACAGTGATAGGATTGTAATGAGAACCGACCCACACTTCATGCCAAAGGTGGTGTCCCCGTTCCACATCAACCAAACAATCCAGATACCGAGTTTTTGCCAAAAACCGACCACAAGCAGAGAGAGAGCGCGGCACACACTGGACGCCAGGAGGGCGGTGATGCACTATATAGAAAGGACAAAGGAGTGCAGAAAGACAAAGCAACTCTTTGTTTCCTTGGCAAGCAGTTTTTTGTGACGGCCAGTTACCAAAAATACCATTGCACGATGGATTGCACAAACCATACAACTATGCCACAAACAAGCTGGGCAACTGTTACAAGGAGCAGCTCATGCTCACTCAACAAGGAAGAAAGGAGCAACGATTGCGTTTCTGGCCAACACACCGATTCAAGACATTTGCCAAGCTGCAACATGGTCTTCAGTGCACACGTTCACTAAACACTACTGTGTGGATATCCAAATGAACAAAGAAGCGCAAGTGGGACAGAAGGTCTTACAACACATATTCAGTAACCAGTGCTCATCTTCCACCCAGCCACCACAATAAGGACAAACCGCTACAAAGTCTATGCACAGCATAGTGAATCCAGAAAGATTCACGCTGCAAAACGTATAGTTTCTTACCTGTCGGTGTAATTTTGCAGCTTGAAGACTTTCTGGATTCACTAGCGAACCCACCCTCCTCCGCCAAAAGATGAGACTGGAGGAAAGGGAGTGAACACAAACAAGACTTTAAAAAATGAGGGGAACAACAATAATAACACCAGGACAAGAAAAAAGAATCCGAAGATGGCGGCCAAAGGTGGGAGCTTCCGGAGGAAGCACGTCGACGTCACGAAGGACACCAAATGGTGGTTTGTCGACGCCCACCTGGGCCACGAGAAAAAAAAAGAGAAAAAAGACTACAATTCCGGACCCAACCACTAGATGGTGGAATAATGCACAGCATAGTGAATCCAGAAAGTCTTCAAGCTGCAAAACTACACCGGGTAAGAAACTATACGTTATTCTGGTAATCCTGGAGTATTCTATCGCGTGGCTGTATCTTCTCAAACCCGTTAGTATCTGTATATTTCAAAGAGATTTGTAGTCAACTGGAGAATAGTCCAAATTGAGTATCTTCCGAGATTAGGTTATCAATAGAAGGTGCCTCGTCCACCTAATAAATCCTCTAACATCGCAGATATGTATGTGGCTTGAATACGCCAGTTTCCAGACGCTTCCAATGGTACAGTACAGTCTCCGTTCCAATAAGAATTTAGTAGCCGGATCACCATTAAGTTGTCCCTAGCCACAAGGTTTTCACTTCTCTACACGGTTGTCGGATAACGTTCCTTCGAGTGAACCTGATAAGTCTCACTTACTGCTCGCGGTGGTTGAAACAATCCAAACGTGTCACACGTTTGGATTCTTTCAACCACCGCGAGTAGTAGGGTGGGAACTTATCAGGGTTCACCTCGGAATGGAACGTTATCCGACAACCGTATAGAGGAAGTGAAAACCTTGTGGCTTGTGACAACTTAATAGTGATCCGGCTGCTAAATTCTTATTGGAACGGAGACTGTACTGTACCATTGGAAGCGGTCTGGAAACTGGGCGTATTCAAAGCCACATACATATCTACGATGTTAGAAGATTTTATTAGGTGGACCGAGGCACCTTCTATTGATAACCTAATCGCGGAAGATGCACTCGATTTGGACTATTCTCCAATTGACTACAAATCTCTTTGAAATATACAGATACTAACAGGATTGAACAAGATACAGCCACGCGATAGTATACTCAAGAATTACTAGAATAACTTAGCAACATCGCCTGGAGAAAGTCTATGAGTAGACGAAACACGTGTTGGCAAAGGTCAAATTCTATGCTGGGAGAAACATAAAGAATAAAACCAACAAGCGGAACATCCAAACTTTGGACTCTTCTTTTTTTGACTTTTGAATTTTGGATCAAGATATCAGTGCCCCTTGCAGAAACACCGTTTGAATAATGAATGTGTATCACCACAACAACTTATGATGGTTGAACTTATCCGGTACATTTTGGATCAATAGAATTGTTTAAGGGGAGTGCTGAATGAAGCTCTGTTTAACACAAGATGAAAAGACTTGTCATAGAGAATTTCAGAGCCCGACTGATAAAAGTTGAACGACCTGATGGTCATACTATATGAAAAGCAGGAAGATTTGGAGAACTGGCCTTGCAGGCGCAGCTTCCATATACGAGCCATACCTAGGTGTTCTGAAGGGAGAGATGTGAAGGTCTACGTCCAGGGCCTGCTGGAAGCCTTCTTGGAAATATCTGCCAATGTTCTGAGGGTAGAAGTACTCTTGCTATTTTAGCCTTCCTCCACTATTTTAAAGATAAGTGTAATAAGAGAGCAATGAAAGTGGACAGGAAAGGAGATCAGTTCTCCTACTATGAAGTTGGATTGCAAATACTTAAAGACTTCTCACCCTCCAGAAATGGATATCCTGCAGAGCAGTGATGTCTTTCCCACTGAGCAAAGACATCCAGTATATATGCGGTCGCCCCTTTGACATAAATCTTAAGTCAGAGGAATGAACGTAAGCAGCGAAATCGATAACTGAGGCTTATACAATCCGACTTTTGAGTACACCCAGAGAGGACAGTGGAGATGTTTGGTGGGTTGACCTCCCTTGGCCCAGAAGCCCTGAATGGTGAAAGGTCCCGCAGAGATGTTCACTGTAAACCCCACGGAAGGCTGATATTTTGGAGGGTTGCAGAGCCTCAATCGCACATCTCCAAAGATCCAGCACTGTACCACCCTAGAGGCAGACGACATGAAGACCATCAAAACTCTTTCATAAACACGCTGGCTTTGTAAGGCATGGGGAGAGGAGTGATGGCTGTAGAGGGGGGTTTAACTGCTGTACATTTATCACATACAGATATTGAGGACATGGACATACTCATCGGGGTGGCCATGGGTGTTTGTCGAACAGAAGCATACCCTACTTTCATTAAATTCTTGCTAACCACTCGCATTAGAATGAATGTCATCATGTTGAGGTGCTCACGTCCTCCAGCGCAGGACCTTCTGTTTCACTGTTTGTTTAGGGCAGGGGAAGCACTCTTTTTCTTAATGTTGGGGGCACCCACGAAAAGGGGGTGTAACACTTTTACAAATGATCCCCACTGCCAGGGAACCTAAAGTCTAAGTGTACCTGGGATTCATCCCCACCACCTCTAACCTATTTGTATGGCATTTCTGACAGTTACATCTTACAACATAAGAGGTTTAAATAATTCTGCAAAGAGCAAACGCTTCCTCCATGGACTTGCATTGCTAAGTGCTGATGCAGACTTTCACAAGAAACCCACCTGCTTTATATCGACCATACTCACCTCAGGTCAAAACGTTTTCCACATACATTTTTCTCTTCTGTGAAACCAGTGGGAGTATGGATTCGTATAAGAGGAGGTTGTTTGTTCAAGGATACAGAATGCAGATGAATGGTGGTACTCTTAAAGGGAGGCCCATGTTATTTTCATCTCTGCTGCCTAACGAAGTAAGTACAAGAGTAGTTTCTATTCCTTTAGAGTGGATGGGGGGCTGATGGTGAAGGGAGGAGACCTGAACCCAGTCATTAATGGGGAAATTGACAGAACACAAAATAAGTATGAGGGGGGAATGATGATCTCTGGACCGGTGAAGGCCCTCATAGAGGAACTCGGCCTAGTTGACGGGTAGAGATGCAGACATCAACGGGGGGGGATTATTCCCAATATTTTGTTGATCATAAGTGTTATGCGTGAATTAGCCATATTATCATAGATCAGCAGCTTCTGCCAGAGGTTATATGAAATGCATAGGGAACTCCTGACTCTTTCCAACCATAGCCCCCTTTCCTGCTGTGTTCAGGAACTACCCACAGCTCTAAGCAAAGTGCGAGGATAAGATCTATATATATTATGGCACCTTAGCAAGGCATTACTAAAAGATCCAGTACTCCTCAATAACATTAGTACAAGTACTTTTGGGATGCAATGAAAATAGTCCTCTGAGGGCAGATCATCGTGGAGGCAGCCTAACTCAAGAATGTGAAAGCAGCATCGTTGCTACAGCTGAGAACAGAACTGAGACATCTGGAAGAATTGCATAAACACACTCCGTCCTAAATGACGTGGAGGAAAGTTGGAATCTTGCAAAAACAAGTCCGGACCCCTGATACAGATGGGTCGAATTACCTACTGGGCAAACTAGAAAATCGTTTCTGTAAGCTAGGTAATAAACCATGTAAACTCTTGGCTATCCTCCCTAGAGAAAGAAAGGCAAAATCCACATACTAGAAGTCAAAAACAAGATGGGCACTGTATGAACAAGTGAGATGATGAAACCGAACTATTTCACTTTTTTTAATTTTTAGTCCTACAGGAGAGAAACCCTGATGCCCCTCAGTGGTGCAAAGAATACTTGGCTGGTCCTAAGCTACGCAAAATATCTGCTGAGGATCAGGAGAAGTTGGAAAAGCTCATTTCAAAAAAGGAAATTCTAGTGGCACTATCTGGCCTGTGTCCCGCTGAAGATCCTGGCTCAAATTGGCCACCTGCTCTCTTCTAGAAAACTTTCACTGTGCACCTACTACAATTTCAGGGCAAGCCTTCTTAAAAATAGTCGCAGAACAAAAAGATGACGCCCTCGATGGTGCAGTCCACAATGTCATTGATCTCAAAACCAGGTAAACTGCTGGAGTACTATGCTTCCCACAGGCCAATTTCTCTGTTCAATATTGACACACAAATTCTTCTATAATTGTGATGTCTCAACTGCAGCATATTATTAAAGAGTCAGTACGCCTTGTGAGTCAGGATGTATGTTAGGAAGACTGGCCAGTGACCATACCCTCACCCCCCCCCGCCCCCCCCGTATAAGAATGGCGACAAGGAGACCCAATCTCCCTGGATGCCATCAAGGCATTTGACAGGTTAGATTTGAGCTTCATGGATGAAAATGCCGTGCAGATATAACTCGCTGGGTGGAAAAATAAGACTATCCTGGTTGGGGCGTGTTGCAGCTGTTCTCATGACAATGCTTCCCAAAATATTTTACATTTTCCAGGCAGTGCCAATACATATAAAGAAATTACTGATGAACTTCAACTCCGCTGATGGAGTTTATCGGTCACAATATAAAAGACAAAATTGGCTGATGACAATGTATGGTCAGTATCAAACAAGATGGTCTCGGAATGCCTGATTTCCTCAACCATTCATTAGTACAATACAAATTTTCAATATTTTTTTGTTTAATAGATTGGCCCAAGAGTCACTGATAAACATTGGTACGTGATGGATCATATATTGAGTGGGTGTTCCTTGGGTTTCCAAATTTGATAAACATCATTTGCATATTTCTCTGATTACAGGGTTTACTGTGGAGGTCTGGGGCAGAAAAAGGGTGATGAGGGGGTTGATTCCTCATCCCTCCCTGTTTTCTCCCCTGGAAGAGACTGGCAGGATTTCATTAAGTGATTGAAGGGGGTTGCAGAACACTGAACAATTTATTTTTTTAATAAAACTTTTTGAACATCTCAAAGAGGAATATGGGTTACAGGACAGTGAACGATTTAGATACCACCAAGTGCGACACTGGGCCCGGCAACCTTGCACAAAGGTAGCAGCCAATAGAGACTTATTTTCCATCTAAAAGTTTCTCCTCAACCATAATAACGAGAGACATGTAATTGTTCGGTTCTATCAGCTTCTTAACAAACAAGAGGTGAAGTCTACCTCAGTGATGGTTTGGTAATCCACATATCTGAAAGAGACACGTTAGTGATAGATTCCTTACCTTAGAATATCCCCAGGCGTCAGGCTGGATCCGGAAAGTTTTGCGTAGCAGTACCCTTGCGCGTCGGTAGGCGGCGTCGTGCGGCTCCGCGTCCGTCGTCGGCGTCGTGATCGCCGGGATGACGTCGCGGGCAGTACTTAGGCGCCGCCCTGCGCGCTGACGTCAGTTCTTCTTTTCCGCGCCAGCAAGCGCAGATCCGGGAAGAGCAGTGCCCTGGTCAATTTTTGACCATACTTTTTGGTGATTTTTTCACTGGTTTTTTCCAACTTTAAGGTGTCGTAGGGATGCCCGGCTTCAAGCGATGCGGCGCCTGTGCGCGGATGATGTCCGTCACCGACCCGCATTGGGAGTGTCTCTTCTGCCTCGGCCGAGGCCACGACACCGAGTCTTGTCCCGAATGCCAGGCCCTCAACCCGAAAGCTTTGCGAGAGCGGTCTCGAAAGCTCCTCGAGGCCCGGCATTCGGCTCCGCGGAAGCCCCGGTCGCGTGAGAGGTCCAGGGGTCGCTCGCGGAGTGCACACCGGTCGTCGACTTCTTCGTCCGGTAAGTCTAAGCACAAGAAGTCCAAGAAGCATCGTCGCTCTCGGACTTCGCCCGCCGGTCTCGCGACTCGGCTGAGGCCCCTCCCGGCACCGTCCCCGCCCCCGCGGCCCCGGACTTGCCTGTGGAGTCGCCCCCGTCATACCCGCCCTTCCCGGGTTCGGGGGCGGATCCGGCCAAGGTACAGGAGTTCCTGTCGGCCATGGCCCGCCTCTTCGGGCCTTCAGGCCCTCCGGTGCGCCTTCGGGCCCCGCGGGCCCTGATGGGGTTGCTCCGCGGCGCGCCGGCGGCCCCGGCGCCGCCCGAGCCTCCAGCCTCGATCCCGGCTCCGGCTTCGGCCCCGGCCTCGATCCCGGCTCCACAACCCCCATCGACGCCGGTCGACCTCACGACACCTCCGCCGGCGCCGATGTCTCCGGTGCCGCTCTCGACGCCGCCCTGGGCTCCGGGCGGCGTCGTCCCCCAGTTCCTTCCGGCCCGGACATGGACCCGGAGCGACGCCGCCGACGCCGGCTCCGGCGCCGATGGGACCTTGGGTCCCAAATGTCCCTCCTCCTCCTTATTTTGAACCAGAGGAGGACCAGGAGGACTGGGAGGGGTCTGATGACCCTCTGACACGCAACTGTCAGTATGATGAGGACTGGACAGAGAGTCTAGGGAGGCCAGTGGTCTGGATACTTCTCCTGACACTGGCATGCTGTCTCCTCCCGTGGCTACGGAGGAGGGGGCCAATTTTGGTACGGTGTTGCGTAGGGCTGCTGGGGCCTTACGTCTCCAGCTCCCTACTTTGACGGTCAAGACTAACATCTTGACAGAGGTGCTTCAGCCGGCAGCCTCCTCTGCGGAGACTGTGCTGCCGTTTAACGACGCCTCACTGACGTTCTTTTGGGCGCCTGGTCCAAGCCCAACACAGGGGCTCCTGTGGATCGGAACGTGTCACGACGCCATCGCCCCGCTCCGGGCGACCCCTGTTTCTTTCTGTCCACCCCACTCCTGAGAGATTGGTTGTCCAAGCCTCCGCTTCCCAAACCGCCTTCCCTACCGCTCCTCCGGATAGGGAATCCAAACGCCTGGATCAGTTTGGGAAGAAAGGTTTTTCTTCCTCCAGTGCTGGCTTGCGGTCCGTTAACACCGCTTGTCTTTTGGGCCGATATACCCACTCCCTGTGGGATTCGGTGGCGGATGTTTTGCCCCAGTGCCCTGAGGAGGTCCAGGCACTGCTTTCCCGCGCCATTGCGGAAGGAAGGGATGCGGCCAAATACACTATCCGTTGTGGCCTTGACACCGCCGACTCGCTGGGCAGGTCGATTGCAACGACGGTGGCGCTCCGGCGCCACGCCTGGCTGAGAACCACTGGTTTTTCAGGGGATGTCCAGAATACTCTCATGGACATGCCCTTTGATGGAGTCTGTCTTTTTGGGTCCAAAGCAGACCATGCGTTGGAGCGCTTTAAGGACTCACGGGCTACTGCAAAGTCCCTGGGCCTTTCTGCTACACGCCCTCCGCTACCTTCTGCTTTTCGCCCCTATCGTGGCCACGGTAGGGCGCCCTTCACGTCAGCAGCCCAGCCACCGGCCCGCGCAGCAGGCGTCTTCGCGTGGCCGAGGACGTGGATTCCGCCGTGGCGGATCGGGCAACCAGCGTGCGGGTCAGGCCACCACCTCCAACCCGTCCGCGGCCTCCAAGCCCTCCTAGTCCCTCCTTTCAGGTGCACGGCACGCCAGTAGGGGGCAGGGTCCGCCATCACCTTCCCCACTGGCGCACCATCACCTCGGACAGGTGGGTCTTGGACATTGTCCGAAGGGGCTACTCCCTCCCTTCGAGACCACCCCCCAGCCATGCCACCTCAATTCCACCGCATGTCAGGGGATCACTTGGTGCTTCTACGGAAGGAAGTCACGGCCCTCTTGACCAAGAGGGCCATCGAGCATGTTCCGACCCCAGAAGTAGGGCGTGGTTGCTACTCCCACTACTTTCTGGTGCCCAAAAAGGACAAGGAGGACATGCGTCCTATCTTGGACCTCCGGAACGTCAATCGCTTCCTCCGGAAGGAGAAGTTCAAGATGCTCACCCTAGCTCAGGTCTTGACTGCCCTCGACCCTGGAGACTGGTTGGTAGCGTTGGACTTGCAGGACGCGTATTTCCACATCCCCGTCCTGCCGGCCCACCGGCGTTACCTTCGGTTCACGGTAGGCCCCGAGCATTTTCAGTTCACCGTGCTCCCTTTGGCCTTACAAGTGCCCCTCGGGTGTTCACGAAAGTGATGGCGGTGGTCGCAGCTCATCTGCGCCGGGCAGGGGTTTCAGTCTTCCCCTACCTCGACGACTGGCTGCTGAAGGCGGGCTCGTCCCAGGCAGTCGTCTCCCACCTCCAGACTACGGCCGAACTCCTGCACTCGCTGGGGTTCTCCATCAATGTGCCGAAGTCGCATCTAATTCCTTCTCCACAGCTCCTTTTCATCGGAGCAGTTCTGGACACGACGCAGTTTCGGGCCTATCCTCCCGAACGGCGAGTCCGGGATATTCAGGCTATGATTCCGATCTTTCGGCCTTTATCCTGGGTTTCGGTACAGATGACCCTGAGGCTGCTGGGCCTCATGGCCTCCTGCATCCTGCTGGTCAATCATGCCAGATGGCATATGCGGGCTCTGCAGTGGGACCTGAAGTTCCAGTGGGCGCAGCACCAGGGCAACCTGTCCGATCACGTCCAGATCTCGGAGGGGACTGCAAAACAGTTGCAGTGGTGGCTCTCGAACCGGCAATGGGTCATGGGCAGATCCCTCTCCTTCCCCAGCCAGAGCATACAGTTGTGACGGACGCGTCCCTTCTGGGATGGGGCGGTCACATGGGAGAGGCGGAGATCAGAGGCCTCTGGTCTCCGGCGGAGTCCCGGCTCCATATCAACATTCTGGAGCTCCGGGCGATCCGACTTGCACTCAAGGCATTCCTTCCCTCTGTCAAAGGGAAGGTAGTGCAGGTGTTCACAGACAACACCACCGCCATGTGGTACTGCAACAAACAAGGCGGGGTGGGGTCGTGGACCCTTTGTCAGGAGGCTCTGCGCCTCTGGACATGGCTGGAACATCAGGGCATGTTCCTGGTGGTTCAACACCTGGCAGGTTCCCTGAACGCCAGGGCGGACGAACCTCAGCCGCAGGTGCATGATGGATCACGAATGGCGTCTTCACTCGGAAGTGGCGCAAGGACTCTTTCTACAGTGGGGAGAGCCTTGGTTAGATCTATTCGCCACCGAAGAGAACGCGCAATGTCATCAGTTCTGCGCGTTGGACTTTCCAAGGCGGCACTCGCTCGGCGACGCTTTTCGTCACGAGTGGAGTTGCGGTCTATTGTACGCCTTTCCGCCTATACCACTTCTACCCAGAGTGTTGAAGAAGATTCGGCACGACCGGGCCCAAGTCATTCTTGTGGCTCCGGACTGGGCTCGAAGAGTTTGGTATCCCGAGCTACTCAATATGAGCATAGATCTCCCGATCCGTCTGCCTCTTCGGGAGGATCTTCTGTCGCAGCAGCAGGGGACGGTCCTCCACCCGAACCTGTCCAGTCTACACCTGCTTGCGTGGAGATTGAGCGGCGGCAGTTGATTCCTTTCGACTTGCCTCCCGAAGTTTGTGATGTGATTCTGGCAGCCAGGCGTCCCTCCACTAAGGTGGTATACGCCTGCAGGTGGAACAAATTTGTGGCATGGTGCACAGCAAAGGCTGTGAATCCCCTTTCTGCCCCTCTTTCTGAGGTCCTTCTGTTCCTTCTCTCTTTGGCCCAACAGGGTTCTGCCCTGGGTACCATCAAGGGTTATCTTTGTGCTATCTCGGCCTTCCTCAGGCTCCCTGATCAGCCCTCCCTTTTCAAGTCCCCTGTTGTTAACAGGTTCTTAAAAGGCATTACTCGCCTCTTCCCTCCTGTTCCGTTTGTGATGCCTCAGTGGGACTTGAACTTGGTTCTTACCTTTTAATGTGCGCTCCCTTTGAGCCTCTACATAACTGTCCTCTTCGTCTTCTGACTCTGAAGACAGCCTTTCTGGTGGCCATCACCTCCGCTCGGCGGGTGAGTGAGCTCCAGGCTCTATCTTGCAAACCTCCCTTTCTGTCTGTTCATCCAGACAAGGTTGTTCTTCGGTCGCGTCCGTCCTTCTTGCCAAAGGTGGTTACTGCTTTCCACATTGGGCAGACCATCACTTTGCCCACCTTCTTTCCGCCTCCGCATCCTTCCAGAGAGGAAGAGAGGCTCCACCGTCTGGACCCAAAACGTGCGCTCTCTTTTTATATTGACCGCACAAAACACTTCCGGGTGGATGACCAGCTCTTTGTTGGCTACGTGGGCGCCAAAAAGGTCGGGCGGTGCACAAGAGGACCATCTCCCGCTGGGTTACCTTGTGCATCAAGGCCTGCTATTCTTTGGCTAAAAAGGAACCTCCTGTTGGGCTGCGTGCCCATTCCACCAGGGCAACGGCTGCTACCACGGCCTTGGGCCGCGGTGTTCCGCTGCCGGTTATCTGTCAGGCGGCTACGTGGGCCTCGCTGCACACGTTTACTAAGCATTACTGCCTTGACAGTCAGGTCCGGAGGGACGGCTT
The DNA here is from genome assembly GCA_963921515.1 of Calotriton arnoldi. Lineage (NCBI taxonomy): Eukaryota > Metazoa > Chordata > Amphibia > Caudata > Salamandridae > Calotriton > Calotriton arnoldi. The sequence goes on along the minus strand of CAWUFW010001281.1, from coordinate 2,893,969 downwards.
CTTTGGCCGTTCTGTCCTCCAGGACTTCCTTGTCTGATCTTTGTTCGCAGACCCACCACCGGGGTTGGTATTGCTGGGGTATCTATTCTAAGGTAAGGAATCTATCACTAACGTGTCTCTTTCAGATGCACAAGTTACTAACTTGTGTAACGATATATCTGTAAGAGACAGTAGTTAGTGATAGATTCCTTACCGCCCACCCATCCTCCCCGTTCTGCGAACTGATTTCTAGGGTTAAGGACATCCCTTTCAGGGCCCTAGTATTTTTCAGACACCTGTGTCAGCTTCTTGCATGGCTCTGCGTTCCTGGCGCGGAAAGTCGTGTACAGAACTGACGTCAGCGCGCAGGGGCGGCGCCAAGTACTGCCCGCGACGTCATCCCGGCGATCACGACGCCGACGACGGACGCGGAGCCGCACGACGCCGCCTACCGACGCGCAAGGGTACTGCTACGCAAAACTTTCCGGATCCAGCCTGACGCCTGGGGATATTCTAAGGTAAGGAATCTATCACTAACTACTGTCTCTTACAGATATATCGTTACACAAGTTAGTAACTTGTGCAATAAGTATACAAAACAGTGATGGATGGAATGCTTGAATTAATCTCAGCCACTGGTAATCACTCGGGCTGTATCCCAAATCATTGTTATTCTGCACACCATGGCACCTCGGTTTCGATCCAGCTTTATGCACATCAGTCTTAACCCTGCTCCAATAGGAACAGTCCAGCCTGAACTGGCTAGCCAGGTCTCCCTGAACCAGAACACAAGCAACCCAGGACCGCTTTCTCATTAGTTATGGGCTCATCAGCCGTGTACAGCTTGGTTCCAGTGACACTGTGCACAGGACCCACGTCTGGACATAACCTTTCCACTTAGAGTGACTTAATAAGTATACAAAACAGTGATGGATGGAATGCTTGAATTGATCTCAGTCACTAGTGATCACTCGGTCCGCATCCCAGTCCGTTGTTATTTAGCACACCATGCCACCTCTGTTTGGACTCCGCTATATGCAAATCAGTCTTGACCCTGTTCCAATAGGAACAGTCATGCCTGAACCAGAATACAAGCAGCCCAGGATTGGTTTCGCCGTAGTTATAGGCTCATCAGCCGGGTACCGCTTGGTTCCAGTGACATAGTGTGTGGACCTGGCTTGACAGTTGCTCTTATTTGCTCAGTATGCACCTAGCTCTTGAGGATGAGGATATCTTTGGAGAGGTGCTACACAGTCATGGTGGCACTCATACCCTTCGCTGGGAGCCCCATACCTTTCGCTATCTGGGCATTACTGTTTACCATACATCCTGAGACCTCATAGATGGAAATCTCATGAAGGCGATTGCTTGCCTCCATCCCCAAATCGCCTTCTGGTGCTCCCTCCCACTTTTGTTACAGGGCATTGTGGCTCTCTCAAAGATGGTGATGCTTCCGCACATATTGCGTTATTTTGTTAAGTTACCAGTGAACACCCCCTGCAGTACATTCCGAACATTGCAACCCATGCTTGGTGGTTTCATCTGTTATAAGGGAAGGCGAACAGTAGCCCTGACTGAGCTGCAGCTCCACATGGAGAGAGGCAGGCTCGGCGTCCTGAACTTTGAACATTACTACCTGGCGGTGCAGCTGCAATGGCCCACCCGCTGACTTGCAGGAAGACACATAGAGGAGCTGGGACTGGCCCCTAGGAGGAGAGCCCTGCAATTGGTGTGGGAATTAATTCTACCTAGGGCAGTACTCCCCTCGCCTGCTAGTGGTCTGCTGTAGGTGGCTAATGACCGTTTTTGAAGAGCCCTGTTCCTCATGCCAGATATGTCTCAGTACGCCCCCGGGGTCCACTTGAGTTCCGTCAGAGCATTCAGAAAATAGATCGGCTGTGAGGGAGTGGAGCTTTTGAGATGGCAGGCGTATGCACCCTGGCCGACCTGTTCCTGGATGCAGCCTTTATTCTCTTTGATCAGATGGTGGACAATACAGACCTCCTGGTGGGCCACTTTCTGGCCTTTGGGAGGCTGGTGGGCGAGATGGAGAGATTGTGTGGTATAGTAGATTCGGAGCCTGACTCGCACCCTCTTATCCAAGCCATGCATTCAATGGGTGGCCGCTCGGCTGAACAAGGCCTAGCCCACACACTACAGGATCCCCTGGAGACCATCAGACAGGCTTGTTGGGGGGGGGGGGCATTGGACGTGCTTTAACCCTGAAAGAATAGGATAGAACAATGTTACACTCTGAAGGTTTTCCAAAATGCCCGCTTCTAATACATACAACACAACATCCTGCACAGGGCGTACCCCAGCCAAGCTTCATAAAATTTATCCTGAGGCTTCGTCAAGCTGCCCACGCTGCCACACAGCTGGGGTGGATATTCTGCACATGTTCTGGAGCTGTCCGATGGCCCTTGCCAGAATCACAGGCCGCACTAAACTCATCTGCATCGCTGGTGGTGTGTTAGGACTTTACAGATGCCGAAAGACCGGGGAGAGGGGTGCTACGAATCACTTCATTGACCTGTGCATGTTCAAGGATACTTCAGGTTGTTAGGGGATTTGAAAATAGTATTGTTTTAAAAGACTCTGCTGTTGTGGTTCGCCATGAAGTCAGACATGTACCTTTAAGCATCAATGAGCATTCGCGTCTGCATTTAGATTAACTTGTGTTTGAAAAGAGGATTGGACTGGTGAGTACATCAAAATGGGTTGCACCAGCGATAGTCGCCCAAACAAAAAAATGGAGATGAGACTGTGTGCTGACCATAGGTCACTCAGCTAAAGAATTTTGGGGCCATTGCTGTAGATCTTTGATATTTTGGCACAGATTGGTGATGCATGGTATTTTTGGGCCATAGACTTGGCGAGAGTGCCACAAGGTTGCCTTTTTTAAGAAGTCCAAGACACTTTACCACATTCATTACTCCTTTTGGGGCTTTTCTTTATTTGCAGATGCTTTCCTGTTAGCCTCAGCAGCTTTTGTTTTTTAGTAATTAGTGTACAATTTGTGCAGAGGTTTGAGCAGGGTAAGTGCATTTCAGGATGGTATCCTAATTTTTACTAGCACTGTTGAAGAGCACAATCTCGCTCTTGATCGCTTGCTAAGCATCCTAGCAAGGAATGGCAGTACATGACAGTAAAAGAGGTTAAATAAAAATGTTTACCTAACTGTGCCGAGTATCTGGCTCACCTTGGCCAAGGCTATCATGGATTCTCCCCAGCCTGTATGTGTTGACCAAGTAAGTCCATTTTGGGTCACTTCAAATAATATGTGCGTTAAACAATGTGTTTTCAATCATCACTGAACCATTGAAGAAACTACTGTGTAAGGGGGAGCAATTTGTTTGGACCGATGTGGGAAAACATGCATTTGAGAAAACAAAAAAAAAATTGTTAGTGCAGTTGCTATATAGCCGTACATTAAAGGGAACATGTAGTGTAGCTCCTATTTCCCTAATAGGCTCTGCGCATTGGAATAATATACCCTATAGGTTTGACATAGGACTAAGGTCAATATGTCCCTATCGAGTATATTAAACTTAATTACTTGTGCCAGCTAGCTCAGAGGCCACTAGAAACTCCTTGATAAACAAGAAGTGAGTAGTTTCTGGCAGCCGCAAAACATGACAACTTTGTTTCCCTTTTAGAATCAGAACGTGTCCCAGAGTCGTGGAAACAATAGATAACCGTTTCACTCCGCTCAATCGTGCATGCTTAGTTTTCCTCAAAGTTACACAGGAAGAATAGACGGGCGTTTCAATAAAAGATTTATTGAACAGTCTTGTTTCTCGTGTAAGTAATATGTGCTGTTATGATCACAAGACAATATGCAAGATAAAGTACAGCGTAAGCAGTAGAAATAAATAATACTGCGCTTGCATGATCTTTAGTAGATCTTCATTTACATAAATAACATAGACTAAAAATGCGAGTACTCATACGATGTGTTTCTAAGCTAGTTCTACCCCAATGTACCTAACCTAACTTAGGTGTAGGGAGAGGTATGAAGTAGGTGGAGTATTCCTTACTATGGTATACTAAGAGTATGTTATGCCAAGAGTCCCTCTAGGTTTCTAGTCAGCTCCATACCTTAAGAATGAGAGAGGTGGGAATCTCTTGCCAGACTCGAACTCCAACACCCCGCGAGGGAAGTCAGATCACTGGAAGCTGGACTCTCTGCGTGCAAGGATGACAGCGTCTTCTCAGTGCGTCAGGCCGGGAAACGGGCTCCTCTGAAGTAGAGGTCTCCTCTGATTTACAAGGGCTAGGGAAGGTATATTTATACCTGAGAGGTACCTCAGAATGTTAGCATTGACGTGAATCGGACAGCGGAAGACGTCATGAATGAACCCTCAAGGTATAACGGTTCATGCATAATAGATGAGTCCTTGAAAAAAATCAATAGTCCTGTGCTAGGGAAACTCCTGAAGCCTAAGGGTCTGTTCTTCAAGAACGTGTTGTGACGTTAGGGTGGACGGATGTCGGAGACCATGCCTGTATTTGGAGTGCACGGTTTAATGCCTAAATAAGGACTGGGATTTTATGCCTGTATAAGGGCAGGGCGAATTGTGCCTATATAAGGACATGATACAAGAAAACCCATGTACGGACACCCTAAGAGGAATACAACACCCACTCCACTTTCGTGTGTACGATAATAATAAAATGCTAAACATTTAATATGCTAAACATAAAATGGAGTACCGCATATGGCTAAAAATATTTCTTAAAAGCATTAAAAAGCCTATTAAAATGCAAAAGGTACTGTACATTTTAAGCATTGCTTTTCATTTCAGGCATATATTTGGAAATAACATGCAATTTGAATGAAATAAGCAGTAATATTTACATGTGACAGAAAATGATCGATAAGTTGTTCAAAAATCAAAGTCATTTCATGTCATGAAAATTAATGAACTTTTTAGACAAATAAGATGACAAAGTGTCTGAGGAAGTATCGCGAAGTCCGTACTATAAGACTAGTTCTACTTCAAGCAGATTGAAGTTCCAAGTTTTGAAATATGAAGGCCAAATTTTACTGCGTCTCTGGTACACTGTGGGATGGATCAGAGTCAGTGTACGGGTCTGGTATAAACATGAGATCATCTATTTCTGTAGACAAAATATCATCCACTGAAGTTGGTGACATTTGGAACACCTCGTGTAGTAGATTAATTGCACAGAGATGTGAAGCATCGCTTTCAGCATAGGATGCCGCACCAATGTTCGCGTCCGTTGTTACCTGTGTGCCTGTAGATCCATCTTGTACCTGAGCAGCAGCTGGAAGCGTCTGTGAGATCTCAATGAATGCCGTCATCAGGATTGGTAGCCTCTGGGGACAACACAGAGCATGGGCCGTTATCGGGTCCAGCAGAGTATCGATATCCGTTGGCGTTGCTGATGGAAATGTTAGACAGGTGTCTAACACGCATTCTTCACCGCATAGCAGGCATCGTAGAACAGGTAAGATGCAATCTTGCCAGATTGGTCTGAATGACAGGAACCACGTGGTATTAAGTTCCCGTAGACGAGTCATGCCCAAAAGCTATACTATTCGCTCTCGGCACTTTCGTTCAAGGAGAGCTTTCTCCACGTCGCTCGGAGTGATGTCTGCGAATAGGCTGGCCATAGCGTAATAGCAGAAAGAGAAATAAAATTCCGGCAACAAGTGCTAGAATTAATGGTATGCCACCAAACACCGAATGTGCAAAGTTCGGGATGATTCAGAGTATTGCCTGGAAAGGTGCTAACAGACCGGAACAGATGTTAAAGATACGTCCTATCATTTCCACGAAATGTATAGGGCAGTTTGTACGTATTAAAGTCTGTATCTCAGCCGAAGTCCTTGCTACTTGTAGATCATATGTTTCTTTGGTCGAAGTCAAAGGCACTGATTGTTGTATAAGCATGGCTTTCATTCTGCTTAAAGTATCAAATCTTATAAAAGAGACGTTCAGCGAAGGCCACAAAGGCGACTCCCTGACTGTGTCTATTGGGGCAAACAATACTTGCATACAGCAAGTGACCCTGGAGTTGACCGTTACTAGATATGGGATGCCTGGCAACATGCCGCAGCAATTCTGATCATTCAACATGAGGTAACTCCCATTAGAAAGTTGTCCAAACGTTGGATTAATCACAGCAGCTGGTGTACCCTGCTGATGGCAAGACAAATTTGCCACAGAACCATTGCAAGCCCCGTGTAAAGAAATGTCCTGACATATAAGTGAACCGCTCAGTGCACTTTTACAGTGTGTACCGCTCAAAAACACTTCACGATCCCCACTCCAACATCTATATGTATACGGTAAATTCCAAGATGTCTTAATGTATTCCTAACCCAACCTTTCATATTTGCCTGCTTGCATTTGTTTGAGGCAATACTGAAACTGAAAAGTAGTCACAGGTAGTGTGATTTTGCCATGAATGAGCCATTCTGTAGCTGGTTTTTCTGCCACTGTGAATGGTAACTTTTCCAGTTTTTCAATGCTCAGCACTGTATACTTTGCTCCTCTTTGTGCCAGTTCGATCTGTTTATCAGTTAGATTGTATTCTGCAAACAGAGCCGACGTGTTGATGAAACGCCAAGGCACATAGCCCGCACGCAAAGATTGCAGCGTCCAGCTTAATAACACAATAGAACGTAATTGAGATTGGCCTTGCTGTAACATGGCTAAATCTTGTTCTAGTATGTCGATAGCCGAGGATACAATGCTGTCCAATGAACATATTCTGGAGGACAAAGTTGTTAACCCATTGTCGACCACAGTGAGTGTTTTTTCTAAATTAATACGATCAAGTTCACGTATTCGTTCTGCGGCCTCCGTCTGTGACACTTTCCATGCTTCATTATAGGCAGCATAAATGCCGGCATATATGAAACGTTTTTGACGCGGTTTTCTTATTCCAAGCAAGAATTCCCTAAGGTCTGCGTCTTCTTTAAGTAAGGATAAGTGTTGTTTCACATCCTGTAGTGTAGATTTCTGCAGCCAATCGAGGCATAATTTTCGTACACTGTATGTTGTTACTACCCCCGGATGCTGTCTTTGGACGTATCTTGGGTCTGGCCTATGAATAGTAAGCCCTGAGTTTTATTCAGGAATCTTTCCTGACAGTTGTTCGTGTCTGTGGGCCAGATCAACCATTTTCTCCAATCAGGATTAGATCTGTTGAGTTGTAGTATTTTGTCAACTGTAACCGCTGACTGTATTGTTATCACTTGCAGGTGTTGGTACAGAAGGTGTTTTCATCTCTTTGATCTTGGCTAGTCCAAGACCAGATGTTTGTTGGACGGTTTCATTCAAAAACATTATTTGTTCCGGGATGATACAGGCTCTAAATAAAACTTCTATCCCCTGCACTTGCCAATCTTTAGTACCCCAGACAGTTTTTGTGTCTATTGTGTCTCTCCATAAGTCGAAACCCTGTCTAGACAGTTGGGCAATAAATGCTGCAGAGTAAATCTGTTTTGTATTAGTTAACATAATTTTCAGTCCTGTTTTGTTTACATTTTTATAGTAAAACTTTTCTGGATCAGATGTATTGTAACCTGAAAAATATGGAAACTTGTTAGCAAATGTTTTTGAACTACCTTTTGGTGGTGTAGGACAATGCTCCCATTGGTTAAACATAAACACATTTCTAGGGTTTGCAGATTTATGCAAATAATGATGACCATAGTGGTTATAGCAATACAGCTGTTCATAGTCTGATGAACCCTCTAAATATTCATTTTTAGAAAATGCAGCAGATTTTTCTAGGTCAAACATTATGTCGTTAACAGTCTCAAAGTCCCAATCATCAGAGTAGGTACTGGACGAAATGAGATCACTTAGTGAAATTTTAAATAAATGTGGAATGTTCAATTGTTCCGTCGGGCCAAAAATATCAAAATCTGTTTTGTCCCATACTATACCATCCTGTATAGGAACAGCTGTGATGTTCACTGATGACAAGTCTCTTGCTTCACGATGGGAAGATTTATGAGGTTTCAAAAGTACGTTCACATCTTTTCCTTCAGTGTTCACATGGATGTATCTGCCATTTATAAGCACGCTCATAGTCATAACCAAAGCTAGCCAAAGCAGGAAAACAAATATTCCAGAAATAATCCAGATGTTCAATCCATGGGGAAACCAGATAAGTCTTTTTCAGAAAGTGAAGAAAGTCTTGTACTTGCTGCTTGAATGTTAATAATGCTGGCGTCGTTTCAGGTTCACTCGGATCTTCTGAGAACGTATCAAAGTTAATGAAATAGCCAGAAGCAGTTCTGTCAATTGTTGAAATTGCATCAGGATTTGTAGAAATCGCTGGAACCAGTTGATCACTTGCTACATTGGTGTAGACAGGTGTATTTGGACGAACTGTTACTTGATTTTCAAGAGGGATGAGTTCCATTGCATTGTTGCTTAGTCCTTCATCTGTTACTGCTGAATTCTCGATGGTTATCAGTCTTTCAGTCTGAACCTCTTGGATAGTAGCGAGAGGAGTGTGTCTGCTACTAGGTCGGAGTCCACGAGGCCTACTATTTAGTATTGGCCACATACTGTGGTTTGATGAGGTCGATGGACACAAATCTTTTCTCCTTTTTCCAGCAAGGGGCGGCAGAAGTACTGTTCTTGTTCCTTGAACTGCTAGGACAGGTACTGGTTGTCCGTAAGAAGGTCCAAATTCCTTCTTGTCCGCAATCTTTTCTCTGACTAGATCCCCAACTTTTGGAATCCAGACAGGCCTTGCTGGGACCGCCGGTTTTTCCCCAGTGGTGGTTGGCTGCAGCAATACGTTGCTTTGTTTCGATCTTAGTTCATTGAGTTCCTGTAAAACAGCCAAACGATCTTTGATATCAAACGGTTTATTTTCCACCACTGTGCCTACGTGATCGAGGTCTGGTACCCACATTCTTGTCCCAAATAGGACCTCATATGGAGTGACCCCCCCCTAGAGAACTTCTTGGGAGGTTGTTTAATGAGCGTTGGACCCCATAAAGATGTTTGACCCACCCATCACCCGAACCTAATACCCTAGCTGTTATAGACTGCTTTATGTCCCGGTTTTTCCTTTCCACAACCGAATTTCCCTCAGGATGGAATGGAGAGGAGTACCGCAATGCAACGCCCAGACTGGCCATGGCTTCTTTGTAAGCCCGAGAGCTAAACGCAGGGCCCTGGTCAGAATGTAGCGTGCCTATTGCGTATGTGCCGATAAAGACTCGCAAATCTTTTATAACAGTTCGAGCGTCAGCCGAGCGCTGAGGCCATATCCATAGGAACCTTCATTCAGTATTTGTGGGATTGCATTTGTCCAGAAGGACGCATGCGTGTAGATAGTCTAATGGTGTCTAACAGTGGTGTCTGTACTGGGCAGCTACATTCGTAGCATGGTGTCTGGTGGCTTTCTCGCTGTAATTTACAGTCTATGCAGTTATTGATGAAGATGTGGATCTCTGTATTCATCCCAGGCCACCAGTACATCTCTTTCAACGTCAAAATTGGTTTAGAGATCCTAGATGTGACAGACCCTCCCCCAAATGTGCTTCATAAATCAAAGCTGCTGTACGTTCCATGTTTGGAATTACCCTATCCCCCACTCCAGGGATTTGAGCAAAAGGAACGTTGTTCGCATCAATTACATAAGAGTACTTGAGTGGAAACATTTTTGGTAACGCTGCACCACTGCCTTTGCGTGTAGCATTGACAGCCAACATTATCTCACCGTCTATTTTTGTTTTTGAACGAGTGATCGCAGCTACGGAAGCCGTCTGAACAGCCCCCTTTGCGGCTTCGTCAGCCAATGAATTCCCTGCAACGTGAAGCCATCACGTTGATGACTCAGTGTGTGGATCACGTGAGCCTTTGGTAGTTCGTTTTTCAACTGAACTACTTGTTCCCAAAGCGTTTTGTGCTTTATTGTGCCACCTTTCGCATCTTTGAACCCATTTTCAAGCCAGTTTTGTATATATTCATTATACGACTGAAAACAGTAAAAGGAATCGCACACTATTAGTGTGGGGAATTCTCGATCTGTACTTTCAAGTGCCAGTTTGAATGCTTGTAGTTCAGCTCGCTGAGCTGTACAATCTCCTAGAGATCAGTTGACTGGGGGTGAGTGTTTGATTGGCTCAAACGTTCCGTCCATCATCCCCTTTTGTATCGGTAAATTATGAATTCGTACTGATCGAGAGGCAGAAACTCAGTGGGCAGAGGACATTCTTGTTCATATTGCAGGAACGCTTGTGTTTTTAAATCAGGATCAAAAACATATTCAACATCTGTTGCAGCAAGAGAATTAACCCATTGTATCCATCTTGGATGTAATGCTTTAGCATTTGGAATGCTTGCTTTTGTTACCGCTTCTAAAGCTGGTACTGGGGTTACGACAATAATGCGTTTCCCTTGGGCTAGGGCTCTTTCTTTTGCTACAGCGGTTTGAACTGCTGTTAGAATTTTTTCAGTTGAAGTGAAACGCATTTCCGCTTGTGTATACAAATGAGATTTGTATGCGATTGGTATTTTTTCACCCTCATTAAATGTTAAGTAGGTGAATCCGCATTCACCCGAAATTATTCGGATCACCAGGTTGCGTTGACTTGCGCGTGTTTGTAAGTGATTTGTTGCTAACATGTTAGCCTGTAGTGAACACAAGATTTCTGTGTTCTTGTGTCCAATTCTTTATTGAAAAATCAGGTTTGATTAATGCGTAGAGAGGTTTATCCCTTTCTGCGTAATTTAGAATGTATGTTCTTCCAAAATTTAGGAAACCCAGAATGCATTGTAAGTTTTTTAGCGTTTTTGGAGGTTGGAGCAGTGCACATTTCTCTAGAAAGTTAGCTGCCAAGCTCTTGCCTTCACTTGAAAGCTCATATCCTAGAAATAGGACATTGAGATGGGCAATTCTGGACTTTTTGAAGTTGAATTTGTAGCCTTCAGAGGCGAAGCCCAATATAATGGTATTCACCCTGTTCAAGTGTTTTTCCAGGTCATCGTCTGTCAGATAGATGTCATCGACATATGACAATGCCTCATTATCATAAATTTGTAGTAACTCCGTTACCCTCGCTGAGAATAACCCTGGGCTGTTCTTGAACCCTTGTGGGAGTCGACAAAATTGACGCTGGGTCCCCGTTATGGAGAAAGCTGTTAAATACCTGCTTTCAGGTGCTATGTTTTGACAAAAGAAACCATTTGAGATGTCTAATGTGGTTTTATATATTTTTATGCACAATGTTATTCATTAATGCTGTGCTATGTGCATTTTGCACTGCAAATATTTTAGAACAAGTGTTTAGGTGTCTGTAATCCAAAACTAGACGATAGGTGTTGTCTGGTTTGGAGACAGGAAACAAAGGATTGTTCATTGAGGAGGTGCATGTTTCAATCACCCCTTGGTATTCAAGTTGATCTAAGATCTCCCTGACCTGTTTTTTAGCTTCTTGCTTTATTGGGTACTGCCTTTGTGCAGTTGGTTCATGTTTCAGATGTATTTTATGGTGAGGGGAGTCCTCATCCCATCCTACATGATTTTTATATAATGCTGGGGCCTGGGCTACTGCCCATTTCCTGGCATATGTATATTTTAGGCGAATTGGAATATGGTTGGAGAAAGCAGGCATAATAATGTCCTCGCCGTGTGGGCACTCCCTGACAAATTGTGGTGGCCAGTCTTTTTCTGCTAGAAGTATGTCATAGCCCTTTGAAAGTTTTCCCCAAAAGATTGCTTTCACCTGTCTTGGTATGTCTCCCTCCATTCGGAGTGTTATTTCATATAACCTTTGTGGAGTACTAACCCTGGTGTCTGCAGTCTCTACTGTAATGTACTCATTCAAGTCCACTATCTCCAGAAGTTCCTTCAGGTTCTGGCGAGCTATTGTGACTTCTGCTGCACTGTCCAGCATTGTCTGAGCCCATTCTCCGTTCTTGAGTTGTGTTCTCAGTATCCTCGGCATGTCTGACCTTAAGACCTGCTACCTTCTTCTTTGAGAATGGAGGTTTTGATTTATTTTTTGGAACGTGTTTGTCGTCTTTCGATTTCACGCGTTCTTCTCTATTTTCTGACCGTCCTCTTCTTTCCGAAGTCTGTGACGAGATCTGAAAGGTACGAGAGGAACGTGTATCAGTATCTTGATACCTGTCAGGTTTTCTCAAATTATCCCTATTCCTGAGGTTATACCTCCTTTCAGAGGGCTCCTTTTGAGGAGACCTACCTCGGGATTGAGAACGTTTCTCGTTTGAATTTTGTTTAGTAGTTTCCCACTTCTTTTTAGAAGATGTAGTAGTTTCCCACTTCTTTTTAGAAGATGTAGGAGTTTGTTTAATAGAGTCCTTCTCAGGACTTTCAGATAGTTTTGGCTTCACTGGTCTTCCACCCAAACTATCTCTGCCTAATTCTGCATAAGCTTGTTCAATTATTCTGGGTAGTTCAGTTTGTTGTTCTGTGACATCAAATTCCCTTAATCGTTGGCGGATCGCCACTGCTGCTGCCTCCCCTTTAATATTAGATAATATTATTGTTGAGACCTGGTCGAAATTTTTCAGTAATTTCATACCTAAATTCAGAGCAGGCTCTGCCCCGTATTCGTTTTGAATTTGTTTCAGGACATCAGGTATTACCGCAATTGACGGAATGCCATGTGTTTTAGTATAGATGGCAGCAAAGACTGAGCCCCAAGTGGTGCAGTCTTCCAGTTGTGGTGTGATCCCCATTGGTAAACTGATTGTTAGGATTCTGTGTTTCTCATACGGGCTAGTATTTGGAAATACTGCTTCGATTTTGAGTAATTTTTTGAGCTATCCAGAATGGAATTTGCTCACGTTTTGTGGGCATTTTTCCCATGACTGCGTATAGAGTCTGTGGTGTAATTTTTAGTGTATTCCCCTCATGAGTGGTCTGATTTGGAATGGTTAATGGTGGTTGGACTGTGAAAGTCTGCATGACATATTGGACCAATTGTCTGTAGATTTTTATTAACTCTGTTATTTGAGTAAGTAACTCTTCATCTGACATTATATTCAGTTCAGGATCAGGTGTGTAGCCGACTAGAATCGGCCATGTTGCTCCTGGTCTACCTAGTGGACCGAGCCTGGTAATGTTTCTGTGATGTTTTAGGGCGCCTTTAAACCAGAGCTGATGCTCCTGGTATGTTAGTGGAATTTCAATATCCTCGAAAGGAATATATTCCTCTGGTGGATCATCTTCTTTGTAGAAGTGAAACAGTTTTGTAACTGTATTGGATTCAGGAAATATTACCCATGAATAGAATATCTCTGTCTGAAATGATTCGTGTGCCTCTATCACGAAAACTGCTCTACCGCCTCTTGGTGGTAGGCCGTGTTTTATGAGTTTTAGAGTGATGGCTCTTCTTAAGTTTGGAGGGATGTGTATAACACCCTCCTCGGTTCCATCTAAACATGTAATGTTAAAAGCTCTTAAAGCTGGGTGACCCGCAACTTCATCGTTGTCTGAGTCAGGCATTTTGTTTTTTGAAAAATGTAGAACAAGTTTCAAGGAAACCAAGATAAAGGTGCACAATATTTTGGAACACTGTATCCTTCAACGTTGAGCAAACCAAACAGCTAATATATAGGGTGCTTCCCTGTGTAGCCATGGCGGATACTTAACCCTGCCCACTCCAGACGTCTTTTGGAGTGTATGGGTAGGGGTCTATGAGAGAAAAAGCACGGCTGAGTTACTCAGTATCGAACGTTAAATTACCGCCTTACCAAACCGTTGGGCGCCATGTAGTGTAGCTCCTATTTCCCTAATAGGCTCTGCGCATTGGAATAATATACCCTATAGGTTTGACATAGGACTAAGGTCCATATGTCCCTATCGAGTATATTAAACTTAATTACTTGTGCCAGCTAGCTCAGAGGCCACTAGAAACTCCTTGATAAACAAGAAGGGAGTAGTTTCTGGCAGCCGCAAAACATGACAACTTTGTTTCCCTTTTAGAATCGGAACGTGTCCCAGAGTCGTGGAAACAATAGATAACCGTTTCACTCAGCTCAATCGTGCATGCTTAGTTTCCCTCAAAGTTACACAGGAAGAATAGACGGGCGTTTCAATAAAAGATTTATTGAACAGTCTTGTTTCTCGTGTAAGTAATATGTGCTGTTATGATCACAAGACAATATGCAAGATAATGTACAGCGTAAGCAGTAGAAATAAATAATACTGCGCTAGCATGATCTTTAGTAGATATTCATTTACATAAATAACAGACTAAAAATGCGAGTACTCATACGATGCGTTTCTAAGCTAGTTCTACCCCAATGTACCTAACCTAACCTAGGTGTAGGGAGAGGTATGAAGTAGGTGGAGTATTCCTTACTATGGTATACTAAGAGAATGTTACGCCTAGTATGGCAAGAGTCCCTCTAGGTTTCAAGTCAGCTCCATACCTTAAGAATGAGAGAGGTGGGAATCTCTTGCCAGACTCGAACTCCAACACCCCGCGAGGGAAGTCAGATCACTGGAAGCTGGACTCTCTGCGTGCAGGGGTGACAGCGTCTTCTCAGTGCGTCAGGCCGGGAAACGGGCTCCTCTGAAGTCGAGGTCTCCTGATTTACAAGGGCTAGGGAAGGTATATTTATACCTGAGAGGTACCTCAGAATGTTTAGCATTGACGTGAATCGGACAGCGGAAGACGTCATGAATGAACCCTCAAGGTATAACGGTTCATGCATAATAGATGAGTCCTTGAAGAAATCAATAGTCCTGTGCTAGGGAAACTCCCGAAGCCTAAGGGTCTGTTCTTCAAGAACTCGTTGTGACAGGGTGGACGGATGTCGGAGACCATGCCTGTATTTGGAGTGCACGGTTTAATGCCTAAATAAGGACTGGGATTTTATGCCTATATAAGGGCAGGGCGAATTGTGCCTATATAAGGACATGATACAAGAAAACCCATGTACGGACACCCTAAGAGGAATACAACATGATGCATGGTATTTTTGGGCCATAGACTTAGCCAGAGTGCCACGAGGTTGCCTTTTTTAAGGAGTCCAAGACACTTTACCACATTCATTACTCCTTTTGGGGCTTTTCTTTATTTGCAGATGCTTTCCTGTTAGCCTCAGCAGCTTTTGTTTTTTAGTAATTCGTGTACAATTTTGTGCAGAGGTTTGAGCAGAGTAAGTGCATTTCAGGATGGTATCCTAATTTTTACTAGCACTGTTGAAGAGCACAATCTCGCTCTTGATCGCTTGCTAAGCATCCTAGCAAGGAATGGCAGTACATGACAGTAAAAGAGGTTAAATGAAAATGTTTACCTAACTGTGTCGAGTATCTGGCTCACCTTGGCCAAGGCTATCATGGATTCTCCCCAGCCTGTATGTGTTGACCAAGTAAGTCCATTTTGGGTCACTTCAAATAATATGTGCGTTAAACAATGTGTTTTCAATCATCACTGAACCATTGAAGAAGCTACTGTGTAAGGGGGAGCAATTTATTTGGACCGATGTGGGAAAACATGCATTTGAGAAAACAAAAAAAAATTGTTAGTGCAGTTGCTATGTAGCCGTACATTAAAGGGAACATGTAATAGCTGTTGATGCAAAGTTATAAAAGTTTTGTTGCTCTACTCAAGCAGATGGTAGGTGCGAAAGAGTACACTGGCTTTTGCTTCTAGGGCACCAAAGAATTCAGAACAACATTACAGAGCGATTGAGAGGGAGGCACTTGCATGTGTTCGACCCTCTTCACATTTTTGCACTTCTGTCTGGGGACAGGAATTCATTCTGTATACCAACCACAAGCCTCTAATTTTTCTTCTGGGTAAAAATGGTATGGGGAGAGCATCTCGAAGACTAGTCCTGCTATTGTCATGAGTTTAACTTTGAAATTTGTTTTGGTCCAGGGCGAAATAATGCTAGGGTGGATTTCTTGTCAAGATTTGGAATGGAAAGTACTAGTGATGTTACGTTGATTGTGTAAGCTGAATGTGTGATTGGCTTGTTGAGTGACAATCTTGTGACTGCCAATGCTATCACCTATGATGAATGTTTGCCCACTATGCATGCAGATAGTGTGCTTGAAGAGACGAAGAAACGTATTTTATAAGGGTTGCCCAAGGTGCATTACCGCTAGGGAGGTTTGCAATCATAAATGCAAGTTCAAGATGAGCTCCGCATTGAGTCGGAATTTGTTCTTAAAGGTGAGTGTCATTCTTCTTGTGGGTCTCCAAATAGATTGATTTCTTTTGCACAGGAAGGGCACCAAGTTATGACAGTCAGAAAGAAAAGACTTCGCAAAAGGTATTGGTGGTCAGTATTTCATACTTCTGTCAAACATTTTGTGGAATTTTGTTTGCGTGGGCCAAGCATGGCAAGAGTTTGCGTATTCACATTGGTGTCTGTTGAATTTTTTAATGGTGCATGGGAAAAACTTGCAATAGATGGCATAGGCCCATTCAATTGTCTTCCTTCTGGCAATAAGTTCCTAATTGTTCTTGTAGTTTTCCATTGCAAATGCGTGCACTATACATTTCTTAGGGAACCAAACACTGATAGTCAGGTTTTCTTGAACAAAAACTTTTACAGCTAAAGGTCTCCATGCACTCTCGTTTCTGACAACGGTGTGCAGTTTGTCTCTTGTCAGATGCAGAAATGTCTCTCAGCTGCTGTAACTGAACATTACACAGTGGCACACTGCAGTCCTTAAAGTAATGGAGTGGCAGAGAGAGCGAATATGTTGTTGAAGGACACCATACAATTGGAGTTATTTTCAAAATTAGACCTGGAAAAGGCACTCTGGGGTAGGGTGTGGAACAATGTTGCACCACGTTCCATGGCAAGCATCGGTCCTATTAAACATAAAGATCCAGTCACAAAATTAGTTCTGTCAATATCGCTAGTAAGGTTAAGGCTGAGGTGACCGATTTGTTGCAGTGAAAGAGACATGTAGAAAATGTGTAGAAGGAGAGTGAAGAAAGAATTGGGCCGCATGTAAAAGAAATTTCGTTTTAAGTTGGACATCTTGTCAGACTTTGTCATCCTGGTGTTCTTCCGAAGGGTAGATGTAGGTTTTATTCTCTTGTTTGTGTTGTCAGAGTGAATAGAAGTCCTATCAATGTGCTAAGTGGACATTGATGGAACAAAGCTGAAGGAGGGTGAGAAAGGAGCAGTTGGGCAAGATAAGTTGTTTCATTTTTGTAACCTGTGGATAGTCTGAACTTGGAAGCGAGTGTTCAATGGGAAGAGCGTAGCATTGGTTCTAATTACAGTATAGTAATTGTTTATGAGGCAGGGCACATTCCCTTGTCAAGTAAGTCAGGGAGTTCCTGTATGAATGGAAAGTGTGAGTGTTCCCTTTTGAATGGTGAAGTTTCCTCTGTAGTTGCTGATGGTGGTGAGTTTGTGGAACATACTCCTGTCTTGGATGTGCCATCTGCACTAAGAAGATCTTCCAGAATGACTAAGAAACCTATTTTTTTTTAAACTTTGTGTTATATTAAACATAATTTCTTTTCTTTTCTCCATTTAATATTGTTATGGTCATTATGGTTCCATGTTTACTCCCTTAGGTTACTTTTGTTCGTTTTGAAAATTTTATTTTTGTGCTATAAGGGAGGAAATGTGTTATATCTGGTTCACTCGCTTTTTGTGATGCCTGCGTGGAATATTCTGCCCGCTTGTGTTCTGCACGCCAGATGTGACATATTCAAGGTTCAAGAGCTAACGGACACTATGATCCTGTCACTGACATGGCTGGCATTGTTGTACTTCTGACTACTTCTACAGTAAATCTTCCATTAATATTACAGTTTACGCCTGCTTTCATCTTAGTACAGTTTGGAATACTCCGTCCCGGATTGCCCAAGATGCGTTCAATTCAGAAATGCTTTAGAGTGTTAGAGTTCCCTTGCAGTATACTTCTTTTATAACTTGCATCAAATAATGCTGCTCAAACCATACTTAAAATGGCTACAATATTAGCCATTTATTCCATAAAGCTGCAGACATAGCAGTTCGCTCTCTCGTCATCTCTGCTTCGTAAGGCACTGTCTGTACAGACAGAGGTGTAGATAAATACGGCGGGAATGTGCGATAGAATAGTGTTTGATTTTATGTAAACATTCCACAAGTCTTCGTGTGCCCAGTTTGAGATAATTCACTAATTATTTTTTGTTAAGAGCAATAAAGTTTGTAATATTCAAATAATGATTTCTCCTGGGAATTAAGAGGCTTCCTGAGTTGAGTAGTCCAGCAAATGTGCAGGACAAATCCACTGAAGACAAAGTGTAATGCAAGACCAAAAGAATCGCACGATGTTGCTCTTGGAAATTGAATTGTAGAGTGGTTTATCCACAATAATCAGGAAGTTGTTTGCACCAGTGTGACTTTGTGTATATCATTTCCCACAGAAAAATCCAAATATCAATTCCTGCTGGATATGAAGATTTCATCTCTTTTCTATAAGTAATGGTAGCTTCAGAGTTTCCTCTGGGGTAGATGCTATGGAGAAGCCACAACATGCTGGAGGGAGCCTTGCATGGCATTCTAGACAAGCCAACGGATTCCTTGGTCACACGTTGCATTGGATGATCTGCGTTTTATTTTCTTATATGCACAAAGAGGAAATACAGTATCGTCCCATTCTAGTCTATAAACATGTATTGAATTGTACCCTTAATGGCAAAGTGTTATTGGCCACAAGATTGAGAAGTCAGTGGGTTTAGGAGCATCTTGGTGATGTTTGATTGCGATCAGAAACCTCTTTCCAGAATGGTTTTTAACGTTTCATTTCAAGTGTTGGGGAAGCATGCATGCATGTGCGGAGTACCATTGAACCTCGATTGATAATCCTCATTGATTACACTAACAAAAACTATCTGACTAATGTCAGTGCCTAGAGAATCTCTCTAGGCACTGACAGTAGGTGTTATTATCCACGTCGAGTGGCACTGTTTTTAACAACACCGGGAGGATGATAAGTTGAGATTAGTGCCTGTGACAATCCAGGCCTTTGGGTGGGCAGTAAGCCCACTGAACTATTTTACAAACTGCTTGGGGCTGTTTCTGCTGGTGGATGGTCAGGTGTACCTGGGTCTGAGTATAAAACAACATTGCAAGAAGCTGAAGGTTCATCTGGCTTGAATTGTGTTCCCATCTAGACTGCAGAAGTTGCCCTCGCCAACTTGAAGGGGAAGTATGAGAATGAAAAGAGTCTGATTTCAGAAACCATGCTGAAGCTGAGGCACGAGCTGAAGGCTCTGAAGGAAGATGCTGCCACCTTCTCCTCCCTCCGAGCAGTGTTTGCCAGCAGGTAAGCCCCCTTGTGTTCACTGAACTTGGGATCTGATGGTAATAAATGTGTCTAGCTGCTGGAGATATAGTGTGACATTTGATAATATTCCAAGTGGTTGGATCTTGAGAAGTTACTGACGCAGGTCGGTACCACAAAATACTTGGCCTTGGTGACGGAAATGGGGCCAAAACATGTTCAGTTTGATTTTTAGGTCTGTGTGGCCTTTTGAATTGCCATTCTGTTCTCCCAGATCAATTTGTTGTAATTATAGAGCACTTTGTCAAAGTGTGATGTTCATCTAACAGTAACAAGCACATCAGCTATCCGTAGAACTCATTCACGGGTGAGCTGCTTATAAAGCTTAAAGTGGAGAGCATGCCATCCTTTTGAATCCTGGACCCAGGACGATCTGCCCTTTACATCACCCTTTCAAATGAAGTTGGGCAACGCTTTAACTTTTGCCCGTTCCATCCATGTGTAACTTAACTGGTACAGATTCTTTTTTTCTTTGTATCCTGGGACTTGTAGTCCTAAATGTATTCAACAAAGTCTCTACTCAATGACCTACTTAGTTATAGACCTGGGGTACTTTAGAGATCCATTCAGGTGGAAAATACCAAGTTGCTACATATTGTATTGTATTGTAATTGCATTTGTATAGCGCTTACTACCCCTGACGAGGCGTCGAAGCGCTTTTTCGGCGAGTAGCACGCTACTCCGGGACCCATAGAGGATTAGTGTTGAATTAGTATAGTGAAACATGCAAGTAAATTTTAAGTGGTGGATATGTTAGTCAGTTATTTGGATTCAGAAGGATAGCGGAGGGATAGAAGAGGGAAAAAAGGTTTGCATATATATAGCGCTTCTAACCCCTGATGGGGTGTTGAATTGCTTTTTTTTTTTTTTTGGGCGAGTAGCATGAAGCACTGCCCTTGTTGGAATGTAATTTGTGAATAAAGTGAGGCAATTTTACAGACACAAAGCCCAAGTAGCCCACTTTAAATGTTTCTGTCTGCAACAAAAGCCACTAGGTATTTCTCATAATGTGGGAAACCCAGTAATGCCTTTTTAGATGCTACATAACTGCCTTTTGAGCATCTTAGTTTAAAAAATCTGGTTCATCACAGACACCAGTACCAATCCGTTGCAGTCTGTCCTTGAATTTATTGCCGCTCCGAACCACTGCAACCATGTTCTGATCCAACAACAGTAGCAAACGCTTTTTGAGGTCTACACAGTGGACAAAAGTGTTGGAGCACAGATGAAATTGAGGGCTTTAGATACATTTCATAATTCAAGATTGACAGTTCTTTCACTTGCTTACCGCACTTGGAGTGATCCTTCAGTCAGCATAAGAAGTTGAATAATGATGCGCTGACACCATAGCTGCTCTTTCTCCAACTCTGGATCTGATTAATGAGATTATTCCTTGCGTTTGTGCTGGTAATGGCATCCTGACTGTGTGGATCTGTGAAAGTTACTAGTGCTAGAAAGCTACTCTAGCAGGGAAGTCTTGCGTTCACCCAGTCCTGCATAACACCTGTACACTGGACGAGGAAGTATAAACAATGTGGTGCTGATAATTGTATTCTGCATATCATTGTATTATAACCTGGATATTCTATTAACAACCTTCAGAGGCTTAAAAGTGCAAGTAAGCTAATCAATGTAACTATGTTCAACACATCTTAAGAGCGAGGAGGGCCCCCTGGATGCAGGAGCCACAGACTCTGAGAGTTCCCATACAGTGCTGTGTATGTCAACACTAGTTGGAATAGTGCTGTGGACGGGCCTCTGGAGTGTATGGGAGGAAGAGATGGCCGTTGTAAGTTTTGGGCCAGAACCGCCAGTTAAAGAGATCTGCTGGCGTGCTACCAGGCATGTTTTCTCTACAATGATCAACAGCCCAACTTGCGGAGCAACAAAATGATCCGATGGTTGGAGACTTGGAGGCGAGAGGCTCTGGTGGCAAGCCATTCATTGTTAGGGTAGATGTGGTCCACCTGCAGCGAGAAGGTTAGTCATTAGATTGGTGAAGACGTGGAAGCAGAGTGTAGTCAAAAAGAATCCACTTCTATTTGTGCATGCCCAAATTGAGGAAAAAGGAGTCCAAGGATGCTTTTGGAGTAAAGTAACTTCGATAATCATAAACATGTACTGGGCCAATTTCATTTCACTTCCCAGCATACACACGATTAGTAGGCATAAATGGGATGCTCTTGATTTGACCGGTAACTACCCAGATCCTCTGTGCACAGAACATTTGAAGTTTTTCTGGTACACACTTCAACTCCACAACCAGTTTAGCATTCTGATCCTCGGGTCTCTATTAGCAACAGCAGTTTGCTGCAGGATGGCTGTGGCGTCTTTAACTTCAGTAGTGATAGGTTTGTTCAGCCTCCTACATTAGGCGCTTATTAAGGGCTCATCATATACTCTTTGCTAACGTACTTCAGCCCCATCCGTATATGGGAGTTCACGTACACTGTGTTATGTCAGATGGTCAGTCCCTCTGAGGGTTGTGGTCTTAAGGGAACTCGTAGGGTTGGGGAATGGCAATCTCTAAAAAGATTCAAGAAGTCATATTTGCCCTTATCGCTTTGTCAACAGACCGATCCCATGAGCATGTTGCTTCTCCCAGTGGCAAAAATGAATTGTGGGATGGGGTTTAGGGTAGGGAATACAGTGGAGAAATGGTATGTGCACAGATGGAGGCATAGCTTTGATTGCATCCCTCTCCAATACCAGTCTCCATTTCTTCATGTTTTTCAAGACTTCCTCGATCCGAATCCTTGGGCGGACAGATAGTGAAAGCCACAGAAAGCCCCCACTTATGACCCCTGCTTGATACTGCTAGGGGAGACTGAAACCTGGTTCCACCTGAGATCGGATTTGCAGTGACATTGTTGGGCAGGAGTCATTAGGACTTGCGGGCTCTGCAAGTCCGAGCAGTCAGCTGACAGGACTGACTTAATCATAATCTGGTCTTAGGCATCAACTCTAGGCTGTCTCTTATTTGGCATGCAGTGACCCTTCTTTTACTCATTTTTTTGTTTGCTTTGCAATTACTTTTTTGTGTGAGGATGGAATTTCGGATATTTGTTTGAATTGTTATAATAAAGAAGGAACCATAGATGGATCTGAAAAACCACGTCGCTCTCTGGTCTTTCTTTAGTCGTCCTGAATACATGGAGGTGAAACAGAGGGACAGCTCAGGTGAGTAAGAGGAAAAACCAAAGTAGAGGATGTCACTGGCGTAGGACAAATGAAAAGGATGGAAAGGGGTCAGAGGCTTGGGCTTTACGCTGCAATAATCTTCAGGCTCTGCCACACCAATATCCCACATTCCCCATTTTGCCTGATTACTCACTGCAGCTGCATAAATCTGAAGGACTGTGCGAGCTCTGTACTCCCATCTTGGAAAGGCTACAGAGGAGTGGCAACAGGCACCATTGGGTGACCTTAGATCTTGCTAGCATGCTATGTTTTTCCCTCAGTCAGTATCTTCCCTTCTTTTACACTGACAAAGGACACTGGAGGTCTTGGTCAGCAGTAATAGAAATTTCAGACACATTCGCCGACTTGCCACACAATCCCAAGCCATATCTCAGTAATGACGCGTGCAAGTCCAACTAGAACGGAAGGAAAGGATCAAAACTGGATTTAACTCTTCACCTGCTCATGTCTCCTAGTCTGAAACTCTGTAAGCTGTGTGGTAGCTGAAAATGTTCACTATAATTTGGCGAGCCTAGTGCCAAAATCTCCTTTTCTACACTCCCCTATAGTGAGATTCATCTGTACCAATAAATATTATACCACTTGGCCATCTCTCCAGATAGCATTTACAAAATACCAATTGAATGGATTTGAAGCTCATTGCATATTTGTACCAAAACTATCCTTGCATGCTCAGCGGACTCGTGACCTCTCATTTGGAGTGCTGCCATGAACTTCCCGTTCAAATGGTTCTCAGATCAACTGACTGCTTCCCTCTGTTCTAGGAGGGCAACCAGAGGACAGGCGCTGAAAAGACGTACATTCTGAGCCAGATGTGTCAGAAGAGGGGTTTTTTTTTTTTTGCTTCCCCTTCAAGGCTTCATTGTTCCAGCTTGGAGGAAAGCGTTGCTGAACCATCTGTTTCAACCCCAGAGAAACACCCGTTAAAACATCAATTAAAGCATTGCCCCAAGGTGTCTCAGTGCTTTGAAAGAATGTGGTCATGTCCAACTTATAATGAGACCTTCGTAAACCAGGGTAAAAAAGTTACCTTAGTCCGATAACCCAAATCCATACACAATATTTTAGGAATTATTTAGATTTTAGTAATTAGAACATTAGTCTTCATTTTAATGGCTGGGTTGGGAATCTCAGTTCACCCTATCAGCGACCTCACTCCTGATAATGCTGCTAATCTTCAGTGACTGTAGACCATGGGCTCCTGATTATTTATTTGTTAGATTGGTAAAAACCCAAAACGTGTTCCCATATAGCTCTTCGTAGAGCTGAAGTTCATAGTGCAGACACAGTAGCTTGATCCAGTGCAGGGCTAGTGGCATCTGTCCCTCGCATCTAAATATCCAGTTTAGGTGCTTGACAGTCTGCATGTGTGAGGCATGGGGCTCGGTTCCACCTTTTAAGAGGAGTAGGGGGTTCTAGTCTTAATTAGGTGGGAATGCGATTGCTTCCTTTAAGGGGATTATCTCAGTGCCCTCAAGGAGCCAGAGAGGCTTGGAAGGGCCCTGGAGAGGTGATCCAAGTCGATCAAGAGGTGTACCAACTCACTTGTGATTGTCTTACCTCTGTGTTTCTTTCTGGAAGATCAACCATGCATTCTTTATCTGAGAATATTGGCCAGGATGTATCCGAGACCCATATGTTGCCTGTATTTAGGTACTTTGCCCCAAATGTGTTTTGTTTCTTGCATAGTAACTTAATTGTTTGTTCCACTGGATCCCTTTGGCGGCCAGAGTGATGTGATTTGATTTCTCAAGGTCATGTTCTTGCTGTTTGTTTGTGGTTCGTTGGGGTTTAAATATGGTTTGTATATTCCCAGTATGAGTTCAACCGACTAAGTAATCTGAAACAGCAGTAGCACCTTTCGCAGTATACTGTTCAGGATGCGGGTCCACTCGACAACTGCAAAGACCTTATCACCAGAGAAGAGGGCTTAGTTAAAGCCCAAAGTCCAGAAATTGTGCTTGCAATCTGGATTTGGGATTTCTTTTATTTGTCAGCCAGTCAATTGGTCAGGTGACATTGAACTGCTTACCACAACAAGGCGTCTTGCAACCTATCTCCCACAAAGATTTGTTGGAATTGGAAAAGCGAGAAGAAACGAGTAACTTACCTGTAACTGTAGTTCTCCAGTATTGGACTAGACTAGAAAGGGTGGAGGGCTTTATACCCCACATACACCCTACTCGGGCTTTCATTCATACTGTGGACGCCCGCTATTAAAGGGGTCCCTAGGTGTTCACTAGCTATTTTTAAATTATAATAGACGACGGCAAAAAATCGAAATCTTAAAATGCTCCCTGGAATACGGCGGAGTCCATTTTGGGTTTTAGGGACCAGGATGTGCCCCAATGATGAAGCATGCCAATAATGGAGTGGGTGAAGGTCCTTTACAAACCTAAATAGGTTTCCTGTGAGTTGCATTCCATTACTCCTGTATTGGAACTTTCATAGATTCATATGCTTGAATCATTCCCCGTCGTCGAGATGGGAGCCCCGGTATTATTAAAAGAAATGTCCTATTAGACATAGAACATAAGGCCCTAGGCCATAAAATGTTTGTAACATATCTCTGTCCTTTAGTAAAAAAAGGACCAAACTTAGAACTAGCCAATCAGTAGACACCACCCTGTAGAACCTTCAAGAGAGAAGCTCCAGGCCCTCAGATTTTCCAAGCACAAGTGCTTACAGATAGTATCGCTTACAGATAGAAACCAGCATTGGAAATGCAATAGGTCTTGCAATTGTTTGAGTTAGAGCTATTGGCATTGTAAATGGCAATGTCCTTTACCTATGTGTTATGGAGTGTATGTGTGCAGTGTGTAGTCGAATTATGTGGGTTGGATTGGAATTGTTAGTTGTGGAATTGTGTGGCGTGTAATTGTGTGGTATGGAGTGGATTTGTGTAGTGGAATTATGTGGCATGGTATGCAGTGGAATTATGTGGATAGTAATTATGTGGTATTGAGTGTACTGGAATTACGAGGATTGGGATTGCATACTATGGAGTTTAATTATATGGATTGGGTTGAGTGGTCTGGATTGGAGTGGGGTGATTGTATTGTTCAGGGGCGGATTGGTGTTGGGTGAGGTGAAGTGGATGGATTTGGATTGGAGTGCATCAGAAGGATACCTACGGAACCACACCGGAAAGAAAAACTATTGTTAATATAGTTAGTGGTTAAAGTAAGAGGTGGAGAAATATGATAGAAAATATAATTTGGACTAGTTCTGGCTTGCAAGTATGATTAAAAAAAATTCTCTCTCTTATGCTGACCACAATCAATACTGGAAAAGGCCACATATGAATTCAATTAATGTACAAGACAAGCGCACCAAGAAAACTTAGGTTTTTACTACAACCCTAAAAAAGTGCTAATCTTACTGCAGACCACCTTTGTATCAAATACTTGCATACTACGTAGCCAATTATTACATATGAATGCCAGAACCTATTGCATTGCAAATGCTTGTTTAAATTTACCATAGAAGTGCGAGACAGCACTTTTTAAAATTGTAAAATATGCAGTACACAGTGCAATGTTAAGCACCCAGACGGAGCCAAACTTTTAAGGTTATTTGCAATCATCAGTTGCGAGGGCTACCTGGGAGTTGTTGAAAATAAACAAATGACAAAGGCATTGGTAACACAATGACCGTAGGTACCGAAATACTACCCACTACTATTAAAAAAAAAAAAAAAGAAATGGGAAAACAATAAACGTGTAGTAATTGTAGAGCTGTCAGAATATCCGAGCTAAAGAACATGCCTATGCGTTTCAGGTTAGAAAAGGGGGTATAAAACATGAACTCCGACGGCCACTAATAGGAAGCGTTTAATTTATCATGCCCATTGTATTTTACTTAATAGTACCCCTGGCATAGATACCATTATGTCATCTTGTGTTTCACAGGAGGTTCAGTGGTGGTAACAGCTTGTTGTGTAATCGGGCAGCTTCCTATACAGGACAGGAGCGAGGGGCGTCAGTAGCTGTGGGTGATTGATAGTGATGTCCGAATATATTATGTCTACAAAGACCCAGCGAGGGTGTTTCGCAGACTGTGTACTGTACAGTCTACTTTCTTATCCTACGTGGCAAGGAAGAGTAACGCACGTTGCTACCAACCCGCATATTAAAAAAAAAAGTAACCAATAACCCATTGATCCTTAAGTTCTCATATAGAAATTAAACCACCACTTTGATGACAGCGGACATCAGTGTCCAACACCTTTCAGCAGTCAAATCCCGATGGTGGCAATGGTTACTCAAATCGTTATGCACTACCACTACTCACGATACACAGGCAATCATTAAGAAACACTACAATTATAAGGAGTCGGTCTATAAATAAGTTCATAAAAAGTACACCACAAAGATATACCCCGCCTATCGACTTTGAGGGTCAGCGCAAGGCTAGTTTTTGAAACTACTGCCTCTCAGTGTGACAAGCATGCTAATTATTTGCAACAATGTGTCCGCAGAGAATTTCAAATAACGGCGGGGGATTGAAATAGCCCTCTCCATTTATTCACTGCAAAAAAAACCACATCAGGCGCAGTGTCAGAGTATGAATCCGTGTAACAAAAGCGGAGAGTGGGTGATTAAATATACAAGGTGCCACAAAAAGCGCGTCTTGGTATCATCGAGATGTCATTCCTACGGTGCGCCGAGATTGTATTGTATACGCCTCATGTTTTTGGCTATTAGAGATATCACTGCCACCTCAAGAACCTATGCTGGGTGAGCGATTGATCCATCGCATGGGACGAGGGCCCGCATTCGTGAGTGACCGAGACCTTTACCAGGGACCACAGTAAGCAAAAGGGAGGTACGGGTAAATGTCCATGGCCATCAAAAAAGGTACACGTCCTCTCGCAGACCACTGGCACCCGCTGTCTTTGCAAAGTGCAGACAGCAACACCGAGGGTGAGACGAGAAAAAAAAAACACATCTAGGTAACACGCGGGACTCCGTCTGTGCCAACTGCCCCTATCCCAAAGCAGCACAACCTACAATTAAACTAAATGAGTAACAAAGACTTAAATCACAGACGATGACCTAGGTTGCACTGCAGCTTCCATTTGTGAGTGACTATATGGAATTTCGGGGGCGCATCTCTCACCTGAACGGTAAAAGGCCGCTACATCAGTGGACTCTTTTGCTGTCTCTTCAGGGGGCACCCCCGCGCTGCTAGCGCCACTCATTGTCGGGACTGACTCTCAGCTTTACTTCGAGATTCACCCGCCAGGATTTCCGGTCAAAAACGGGAATAAGAGAGTTGAAAATATTGCAGCGCTTCAGAAGCTGTCTCTTCTCCATCTTGTTTTCAGCGGCCAGGGGAGAAGGCGGAGGGAGGGACGGTTTCCGGCGAGTATTGTAGTAACGGCCTAGACTGGAGACGGGTGCACAATCACTCAGCTCTCCACTACCAGTCGTTTTGTCAATCTGCTAACGTACAGAGTAAAAAACAAGAAAAGACACTCACAGCGCACCACCGCCCAGCGAGCCACACGCACCGCAGCCGGCCACCGATGGGGCTGCTGAGCAGCTGAAAGAAAATAGTGCTCACCGAGTATACAACGCCGAACGTGTTACTCCGCCAGTAAAACATCCAGTCCGGGTGGGCGAGGCAAAAAGAGGACAGGGCGGTAACCATGGGGGACTAAAAAGCCTCAGTCACAATCAAAAGACACCATTTACCATAACCAATGACGCAAACCAATCGAAATAACGGGCGGAGCCGAAACTCCACTTCTCAAAGTATATTGATTACAAGAGGCCTCGCAGAGCGAGCAGCGCTTGCGTGCTGCAACGCCAGGCGAGACCTAAAAACTGAGATATCTAAGTGAGCCTTCTCCTGGGGAGGCGGGCGGGTCGCAGCTGAATCTATGAAAGATTCCAATACTGGAGAACTACAGTTACAGGTAAGTAACTTGTTTCTTACTCCAATATTGAACTTTCATAGATTCACATGCTTGAATCAGAGTAGTGAGCAGTGAGTAGTGAGTAACACATTTTCGTGTCATATAGTAACTGCAGATAGGCACACGAAATAGTATTGCCTGCATACATTAATATACTCATATAAATACATAAGTAAAATCATTCAAAGTATACATATATACCATAAATCATCGAAAATGTGAGACCGTACAGGATGGTGGGAAGGAACCAAAGAAAAGAAGGCTCACCTTATTGAAAAAGATGTCTGAGAATCGCTTGTCCCACTGCCGCATCTTGCTTATTCTCAGCGTCTAAGCAGTAGTGCTTGGTGAATGTGTGCGGCGTCCTCCAAGTTGCTGCTCTACAAATATCCGGCAGGGACACACCTGCAAACAGCGCTGTAGATGTGGATATTGCTCTAGTAGAGTGGGCACGGACTCTTGACGTCAGAAGGTGGCCCGCTTGCTGATGACAGAAAACAATGGCACTTGATATCCATCTGGAATTGCTCTGTTTAGTGTTAGGGAAACCTTTTCTAGGTGCACTGTACGCTATAAGAAGTTGATTTGACTTGCGAAATGATTTTGTCCTGTTCAGGTAAAATTTTAGGCACCGTTTAACATCTAGAGAGTGCAGAGCACGCTCCGCTGCAGTCTGTGGGTTTGGAAAGAATGATTTAAAAACAATTGGCTCATTAAGGTGAAAGTCCGAAGGAACCTTTGGGATGAACTTAGGGTTTGTTCGTAGAATAACGTTGTCATATTTGAATTGTAAGAAAGGTTCTCGAGTAGTAAAAGCCTGTAGTTCACCAACCCTTCTCCTGAAGTGAGAGCTAGGAGGAGAGCCACTTTCCAGGATAGAAACTTCATGTCCGTCTTGTGAATAGGTTCAAAAGGATTTTTCATTAATTGACTCAGCATTGTATTCAGCTGCCATGTAGGAGGAGGTGCCCTTACTGGAGGGAACATCCTGAACAGACGTTTAAGAAACTGTTTGACTAGCCTGCAGGACCATAGAGATGGAACATTAGCTGATCTGCGGAAACAGGAGATGGCAGCTAAATGTACTTTAATTGATGCGTGAGCTAAGCCAGAGCGAGCCAGGAGAAGTAGATAAGGTAAAACTTCCTCTGGAGGTGAGTGGAGAGAATTTACTTTAGAAGATGCACACCACATGCAGAATCTTTTCCATTTAAGCGAGTAAGTCCTGTTAGTGCTATCTGCTCTTGCTCTAGCCTGCACGTGTCTACGCTTCTGTGGGATCTTTAAGTGTTGCAATTCCTGGAACTCAGAAACCAGGCTGACAATTTCAGAGAACTGGGGTTCGGATGGCATACTTGTCCCTGGTTCATCGTCAAAAGGGACGGAAATGGTCTGAGATGGATCGGGGGCTTGACTGAAAGTAGGTGAAGTTCTGTGTACCAGTGCTGGCGAGGCCAGGCTGGTGCTATTAGAATGATCTTGCAGGGTTCCGTCTTTAACTTTTTTAGTACTCGTGGAAGGAGAGGAATGGGGGCAAAGGCATAAGCAAAATATGCCGGACCAAGCTATTGAAAAGGCATTCCCCCATGAACCCTGATGGTGACGCCAACTTGCGAAGTACCGGCATTTCGCGTTGTCTGGAGATGCGAACAGATCTATGTTCGGCTTGCCCCATTGGGAGAAGATGTTGTAGAGAGTGTGTTGGTCCAGTTCCCACTCGTGGCAGGTTGTCTTCAGTCTGCTCAACGTATCTGCTATGATGATCTGTTTTCCTGGGATGTACTCCGCTGATATATGCACTTTGTGATGAATCGCCCAGCGCCAGATAAGCTGGGCTTCCTGAGAGAGCAGGAGAGATCTTTTTCCTCCTTGTTTGTTCAGGTAGTGCATTGTTGTGGTATTGTCTGGTTTGACGAGCACCCATGCGTTTTGTATTCTTGGTAGGAACGCTTGGAGCGCCAGAAAAACTGCTCTCAACTCGAGAAGATTGATATGAAGATCTCGGTGGGAAGGTGGCCATCTTCCGCTGACCTGCAAGTCTTGAAGGAAAGCTCTCCAGCCCTCTAGACATGCATCCGTTGTGATCACGAGAGGAGCAGCCTGAGACAGGAACAGCAGACCCTGTGATAATTGGCGAGGTTTCATCCACTAGTCCAAAGCCACTATCATGGGAGGAGTGATTCGGATCAGATCGTCGAATGTGCCCTATGGCTGCACACATTGTTCGTTTAAAGCCTCTTGAAGAGGACGCATGTGGAGACGACAATGAGGTATGAGGGGGATACAAGAAGGCATCCCCAGGAGAGATTTGAAAAGGCATACGGAAAGAAACCTTCTTTTTTGGACCCGTTTTGCCAAGGATATTAGCCTTTGTTGTCTCTCCAGAGTGGGGTACGCCTTGTTTTCCTTGGTGTCCAGGATAGCACCTAGAAAAACCAGTTGACGGGATGGTTGCAGAATCGATTTCTCTACATTTAAAGTGATGCCTAATTTCCTGAATAGTTGCAAACAGGCTTTGGTGGATGTCTTTGCTGCTTCGTAAGTGGGGGCCTTGAGAAGCCAGTCGTCTAGGTAGGGAAAAATTTGATGATGCTCTTGCCTTAGATATGCTGCGACTGGCGCTAGGCACTTCGCGAAAATGTGGGGAGCAGATTTTAGTTCGAAAGGTAGGATGCGGAATTGGTAGTGACTGTCGGCCACCGTGAATCTTAGAAATTTCTTGTGCTTTTGGCGTATGGGTATAAGAAAATAAGCGTCCTGGAGGTCTAGAGACGCTATGTAATCATTTCCGTTGAGGAGGTGTAGGACATCTTGAATAGAGATCATGCGGAACGATTGTTTTTTGAGGAATTTGTTTAAGTTCCTTAAATCCAAGATCGGTCTCCACTTCTTTCGGATCAAGAAGAAATGGGAGTAGAAACCTTTTCCTTTTTGGTTGAGGGGAACTCGTTCTATTGCTCATTTCTGCAACATGTTGGTAACTTCCATCTTTAAGAGATGCAGGTGCTTTTGAAAGCGGGGCATAGGAGGAGTTGGTGGAGGGATTTTTATAAATTCCAAAGAGTGGCCGAATTGGATTAGGTTTAGGACCCATTGGTCCGATGTTATGTCCTGCCACTGCTGAAAATAATGGGATATTTTGCCACCCACTGAGGGTGGAATAGGCGGGATAGAGGCCGACAGCTGGGAGAAGTCATTGGCGGCGACCGGTCTCCTTACCCTGGCGTCCTGATTTTCCTCTAAAGGAAGTCTTGTAAGCCGCCGCAGGTGGTTGGCGGTGGGTAAACTGGGGTCTGGATTGTTGAGCGGTGGAAGACTAGGCTGGGTAGCGAGATTGTTGGTAGCCTCCTCTGTACGATTGGTAACCTCTTCCTCGGGAGCCACGAAAAGGCATTTTTCTGTACTGTAAAGTACCTAAAGACTTCGCCGTATCCGTGTCTTTTTTAATAGCTTGTAAAGCTTAATCAACGTGGCTGCCAAATAATTCTTCTCCATTATAAGGTAGATCAAGAATCTTCGTCTGTACCTCAGGGTTGAATAAAGTGGCTTTCAGCCAACCTTGACGCCTCAAGACGGCCGCTCCCGCTAGCTGCCGGAAACCAGTGGACGCTGCATCCATAGCGCAGTCTATTACTTCAGAGGCGGTCCGCTTGCCCTCGAAGAATTTTCTTAGCTTCCTCCATGTCTTGTGGTGGAAGTCTGTCAATGAATGGTGCCAAATCCGACCACATTTGCCTAACATAACGGCCCAATAAAGCCAGAGAATTCGCAGCTTGTACCGTCAAGGCTGACATAGTCGAAAAACACTTCTCGATGTTTTCAAGTCTTCTGCCTTCTTTATCAGGAGGAGCAGTCAGAGGAGCTGAAGGATTCTTAGATCGTTGCTGCGCTGCTTGCTAGATCACCGAATCTGGTTTTGGATGACCTGTTAAGCGGGAGCGTCATCCGGAGCTTTATATTTTTTGTCAAGCCTTGGCAACACAGGTGGAACAGTAGCTTGATTTTGCATGATATCAGTCCTTCTTTCCAAATATAATCAATAATAGGCATAGACCTTAACTGTTTTTCTGTAAGGTTCTTTAAAATCATACAGGAAACAATCCTGCTGATGCACAGGCATCGGTAAATCAAAACGCTTTGCCGCTCTCTCCAGAGGATTATAGAAACCCCCAATATCTTCTGGAGGTGAATCCGCTTGTGGGAGAGATGGAGATGCCGGAGTGGGAATGATGTAAGATTCTCCAGTATTGGGGTATCTTTCATAGATTCACATGCTTGAATCATTCCCCGTCGTCGGAGTGGGAGTCCCACGGTACATAAAAATAGCAATATATATATATATATATATATATACCATATCCTAGGTAAATTAGAACCAGGAAGTAACGTAGCTAGAAATTAAAGGAAAAAATTCCTTCACCTTCATGACTCGTCCAAGTCATTATATATAGTCCAAAGTCCAGCCAATCAGGCGACAGCACCACCCAGAATGTTCTCCTCAGAGGCTCAGGCTCTCAGATTTTCTACCGCACGTCGTGTGAAGGGAGTCTCCCTGAGCTCTGCTCAGTTTTCTTCTCAGTTCTTTGAATTTATTATTCTTAGGATGTCTTCTTCAAAGAAGTCTCTTTTTCGCCCTTGTGAGTCTTGTGGGAAGCTCCGGCTGTTTTCAGAAGATCCCCACAAGAAGTGCATTTACTGCTTATATCCTGAACATCAGGTGAGAGACTGCAAGATCTGCAGAACTTTTCCTCAAAAAACTCTGAGGGACAGAGAGGGGCGTCTACTTCTGTGGCTACAGAAGATAAAAGACCAGGACAATCCCTTATCTGAGGTGGGGAGCATTGCCTCTGTTCAGTCTACGTCCTCCAGAAAGAGGTTTTCTGACACAAATTTGTCTTCTCCTGGGGCTAAGGTGTTGAAGAAGCAACCCTCCAGCAGTACTGAAGTGCCTTCTACTTCAAAAAGACTCTTCCACCTTCTAAGCCTAGATCTATAGCTTCTACGCCCCGAGAAAGTCAAAAAGTCTCTCTCTTCTACACAAGTGTCTGACAAAGATTTGCCTCAGAAACGGATTTCCTCGTCGACGGGCTCGTCGGCGACTCCTTCGTCGACGAGCTCTTATACTGCAACTACTACGTCGACGGCAACATTCTCATCGCCGAAGACACAAATGATCATGTCGTCGGCGTCTTCGCCGTCGACGCTGGTATCCGTCTCAGTCAGACCAGTTCCGTCGACGAAGGTGTTAGTATCTACCGTCGATGCTCCGAAGACTAAAGGAGTGTCGTCGTCGACTGTCTCGTCGACGAAGGTCCCGTCGACGAAGTCCGTCCCGTCGACGAAGTCCGTCCCGTCGACGAAGTCCGTCCCGTCGACGAAGTCCGTCCCGTCGACGAAGTCCGTCCCGTCGACGATGCTTCCGTCGACGCCTACACCGTCGACGACTACTTCGTCAACGGTTTCCTTGTCGACGTTACCACTAGCATCATGCACGGCTCTGCAGGTCTGGTCGTCGTCGACGCCTGCAGTGGAGATTACGCCGTCTACATTGCCTCCGGTGACAACAGCGTCTTCTTTATTACAAAGACGTGCATCTTCTTTAAATGTACGCTCTCCGCTCACAATTTCTCCTCCTAAGGTTCACCTCAGACTGCCGGACCAGTTGCTAACCTCTGATGATGACGATGACCAATCGGAAGAGGGTGATATGTTCCGTACCGCCAGGAGCCCTTCGGAGCTCCTCATTAAATATCAAGATGAGGATCCAGAGGATGACGTCTGTCAGGAAACGGTTCCTTTACCTTCAGATACACTGCCTACGGCCCAAATGCCTCTGGCTCTTTTGAACAATCTGCAATACATGCTAGATGATTACTATCGCCGTTTCCCTCCATCAGAATCGGCTTCCTCTATGCCGCCCACACCTATGCCTCAAACTTCTTCAACTTTAAGATCACCCAGGCCTCATTCTCCTGTACTGTCGCATCACTCTCAGGACGCCCACACCTCTGACGACGATAGGGAGGAAGGAGAATTAGATGACAGATCTTCACTTTCAGAATGGGATGAGTATCAGATACAAACTCCGTCGCCTTTAACTCCTGCTCCTGTCGACTCCCCTCCTGCTGACGTTGGAGGTTTTCACCTGCTTATGGAGAGAGCTACTAAGCGTTTTCTGCTTTCTATGGAAACGAAGCAGGATGATTGCTTCCTCTATGATTTTAAGGATCAACCAAGAAGACAAATACGATCCATTCCCATTATTGACTTCATTTGGCAAGAGGGATTGAAAGTTATGAAAGCTCCTGCCTCTATTCCTGCGGTCATGCCCCGCCTTGATAAAAAGTACAAGGCTCCGGACAACTCGCCTGCATGTTTGATCGGTCAACCAAAGGCAGATTCGGTTATAGCGCAGGCAGCGCAGCGACGATTGCGGAATCCCTCCTCTCCATTATCCGCCCCTCCAGATCGGGACGGTAGACGTTTGGACGCTATTGGGAAGAAGGTGTCCACTATGGCAGCGACAACAGTTCGGGCAGCTAATTCACTGGCTATCTTAGGACGCTATGATAGGCAAATGTGGTCGGACATTGCTCCCTACATTAATATGTTGACTGAGCCTTCTAAATCAGAGGCGCTTAAGATCCTTCAAGAAGGGGAACGAATCTCGGCTGAGATTATAGACTCATCGGTGGATGTTGCCTCTACAGGTTTTCGACAAATGGCAGGTGCTGCGGTCTTGCGGAGGCAAGGCTGGTTAAAATCAACTTCTTTTCGCCAGGAAGTTCAGACTAAGATATTGGACATGCCTTTCGATGGCGAGTCTCTTTTTGGGAACCATGTGGATGAGGCCCTACAGACCATTAAAAAGGATACTGAGACAGCAAGTTCTCTCGGAACACTTCAGTTTCGTAAACCGCCCTTTCGGGGTGCGAGGGGGCGTGGATCCTTCTCTACTAGAGGAGGATACAATCAACAGAGACAATATCAGCCCTATCACAGCAATCAGCGCTTCTCTTCCCAGCGCCAACAACAATTCAGGCAACAACCAGCGACCTCTTACTCGCAAAATAGAAGGAAGTCTACTTTCCGAGGACGTGATAACCCTAAAAAACAGTGACAACTGCCACCTGCCACCTGCTCGACCACTTACCCCTGTACAAGTTGGAGGAAGAATCTCCCGTTATTACTCAAACTGGTCGAAAATAACAACAGACAAATGGGTATTGGACATTGTGGCCAGAGGCCACGTTCTAGAATTCGTAAAATTTCCTCCAAATTTTCCCCCAAGGGCCCACCTCCAGCTCGCCTCTCAGAGCTATTTGCCCAAATAAAGTTGATGCTGCGAAAGGGAGCCATCGAAGTAGTCCCTCGACTGCAAAGAGGAACGGGGTTCTATTCCAGGTTTTTCTCATAAAAAGAAATCGGGAGAATGGCGTCCCATTTTAGATCTTCGCTCCCTCAACAAATATCTCAAGAAATTGTCATTCCGGATGCTAACTCTGCAAGAAATTCTTCCTCTCCTTACTGCAGGGGATTACATGACCACCCTCGACCTCCAAGATGCTTATTTTCATGTGCCAATTCTACCCAGACACAGAAGGTTCTTGAGGTTCAGAGTGGCCGGCAGGGACTTTCAGTTCAAAGTCCTCCCTTTCGGACTACGGTCCGCACCCCGGGTCTTTACCAAGGTCTTAGCACCGGTGGCTGCACACCTTCGACTGGAGGGAATCCAGATTTTTCCCTATTTGGACGACTGCCTTATCAAGGCGAGTTCATTCAACAGCGCAAACGTCCATACTCAGAGATGTCTATCCCTGTTCCAATCTCTGGGTCTCTCCATCAATTTCGACAAATCGCACCTCCTCCCATCGCAGGAGAGAACCTTCTTGGGAGCCACATTAAACACGTTGAGAACAAAAGTCTGCGTCTCAACCGAAAGACAAACGAAACTTTGCAATCTTGCACAGCTAATAAGATCAAAAGAGTACGTTTCAGTTCGACGGTTCAAGTCGCTTCTGGGGATGCTGTCATCTTGCATTCCTATGGTCCCCAATTGCCGTTTCAGAATGAGACCCTTGCAAGAGGAACTCAACAAACAGTGGCTGCAAATCTCAGGATCCTTCGACGATCTCATTCGCGTCACTTCACAGATAAGGGACACTCTACGATGG
The DNA here is from genome assembly GCA_963921515.1 of Calotriton arnoldi. Classification (NCBI taxonomy): domain Eukaryota; kingdom Metazoa; phylum Chordata; class Amphibia; order Caudata; family Salamandridae; genus Calotriton; species Calotriton arnoldi. Next base: position 2,857,402 of record CAWUFW010001281.1, on the reverse strand, counting down.
TGGACTTCAAAGACAAATGTAGCAGCAGGCTGCTCATTCCTCATGAAACCTCCAAGCTTCGTCATCACCACGGATGCCTCCCTAGAAGGATGGGGAGCCCATCTGCAGGGACTGACAGCAAGCGGAAGATGGGATGCTCAGCAAAAGACTTGTCATATCAACCTGTTGGAGTTACTGGCGATCTTCCTAGCCCTGAAGTCTTTCCGCACCATCATTCTCGGAGCATCTGTGTTGATACGGACGGACAACACAACAAGTATGCATTACTTGAACAAACAAGGAGGAACAAGGTCCGCACTGTTGTCTCAACAAGCCCAGGAAATGTGGGATTGGGCGATCAAACATCAGATAACCCTGACAGCAGTTCATGTCCCGGGAGTGTCCAACGTTCTTGCGGATTCCCTCAGCCGCTTGACAACATCCAATCACGAGTGGGAGCTCCATCAGCCAACGTTGAATCGAATTTTTCAGGAGTGGGGTCAGCCCAACCTGGACTTGTTCGCAACCAGTCTGAACCGCAAATGCCAATTCTTCGCAAGTTGGCGTCTCCACAACGAATCATGCGGAAATGCCTTTTTGATGAACTGGTCGCAGATTTATGCCTACGCTTTTCCACCGATACCGTTGGTTCCCAGGGTTCTCTGGAAAATGAAGAAGGAACCTTGTCGCCTAATACTCATAGCTCCCAGGTGGCCTCGCCAGTTCTGGTTCACCGAACTACTCCTTCTCTCCGAATGCCATCCCATTCAGTTGAGACCAATACCGAACCTTCTATCCATGCAGAACGGTCAGATCTGCCATCCGGATCCTGCATCCCTGCACTTAGCAGCCTGGCGCCTGAGCACCTTGAATTCGCCCACTTAGATATTCCTTCTAACTGTAGAGAAGTTCTGGCCAATGCTAGGGCGCCTTCCACAATAAAGACATACACGCTTAAATGGAAACGATTTTGCCTGTGGTGTCAAGCCAACAACATACATCCAGTACAGGCAAAGCCGGAACAAATTTTACCTTTCTTCCTGCATCTGGCAAGATCAGGCCTTGCACATTCTACGCTTAAAGTATTCTTAGCAGCTATCTCAAGATTTAGACAGGATGGTTCCAACTCTCTCTATTCCTCTAGGATCATTCGACAGTTCTTTAAGGGGTTATTTCGTATGTTTCCACCTATTCGCCATCCACCTCCAGCCTGGCATCTTAACGTTGTGCTATCGCAACTTATGCGACACCCCTTTGAACCTATTCATCGGACAGAGTTGAAGTTTCTTTCATGGAAAGTGTCTTTACTATTAGCCCTCACGTCGGCTAGGCGGGTCAGTGACATTCAAGCCTTCACTATAAAACCGCCGTACCTTCAATTCACAAGAGATTCCGTAGTGTTACGCACTAACCCCGTTTTTATGCCCAAAGTACCTTCGGACTTCCATCTCAACGAACCGGTCATTTTAAAAACTTTTTTTCCCAATCCTCAATCACCTGCGGAAAGGGCTTTACATACTCTTGATCTCAAAAGATGTCTCAAATTCTATTTACAAAGGACATCTTCCATACGGAAATCTGATCAGCTATTTTTAGCTTATGGAAAGATGCGTACAGGACACCCAATATCAAAACAGTCCATTGCCCGTTGGATCTCTGCTGCGATTGGTTTCTGTCATCAGCTGGCAGGCAGACCTTTACAGACAATTCCAAGGGCACATTCTACGAGAGCAATCTCTTCCTCTACTGCTCTCTTTGCTGGTGTGCCGATTCATCAAATCTGCAGAGCTGCTACGTGGTCCAACAGGCACACCTTTACAAGGCACTACTGTTTGGAAGCTGCCAATGATGCAGACACGTCCGTGGGACAGGCGGTTCTTCGTAATCTTTTTAACTAAGGTGAGCCTCTGTTTCCCTCCACCTCTTGCTATTGTTTTACTATGGATTTATACAGATATATCTTGATATGTGAATACATATATAACAATAAGCTATATGTTTGTGATTACACTTTGACTGTGTTATGCATATGCTTATGTTGTGCTGATAATGTCAGCAGTATTGTTCTGGAGTTACTGCTATCTACTCTGATTCAAGCATGTGAATCTATGAAAGATACCCCAATACTGGAGAAGAACAATAGTTACTTACCTGTAATCTGTGGTTCTCCAGTATTAGTATCTTTCATAGATTCACATGCAACTCGCCCACCTCCCCTCAGAGGCTCTTTTGCTATGCTCTGTTTCATTCTGGATCACACTTGTGCTGGAAAATCTGAGAGCCTGAGCCTCTGAGGAGAACATTCTGGGTGGTGCTGTCGCCTGATTGGCTGGACTTTGGACTATATATAATGACTTGGACGAGTCATGAAGGTGAAGGAATTTTTTCCTTTAATTTCTAGCTACGTTACTTCCTGGTTCTAATTTACCTAGGATATGGTATATATATATATATATATATTGCTATTTTTATGTACCGTGGGACTCCCACTCCGACGACGGGGAATGATTCAAGCATGTGAATCTATGAAAGATACTAATACTGGAGAACCACAGATTACAGGTAAGTAACTATTGTTCATCCCATTCATCCTGATGAATCTCTCCTTCTCTCTCCATTTCCTCGCCGCAGGACGACAACTGTTGCACAAGAGCAACTTGAGGAGGAGGCTGAACAATTGGAGACCCTTGCTGGAGAAGAGGGGAGCGAATCTGTGCCTGTGGAAGGGGAGGCGGAGAAGTAGGAGGAGCCTGTTGGAGACTCTGCTCTGGAGGAAATCTCCTTTTATAGTCGCCCAGCATAAATTGTAGATCCGTCATGACATTTGAAGGGAGGTACATCATCTCCTTCTGTTGATGTTGTTGTGAATGGTAATATTGATGACCATATTCATCATCATCATCAGAATCCTCCTGGTATTTGACATTAAGGTCCTATGGGCTTAAAGCTGCCCCAAAAAGACTATCATCTTCAGATCCCTCTTCCTTATCATCTTCCAAAAACTGGGATGGCAAAAGAGACTGCACCTGACTAGGTGAGGGTAAAGCTGGTGTCAATTGAATTTTTGCAATCTTATGTTTTTCTTTCGTCGTCGACGAGCCAGTCGATGATTACTGCTTCACGGCCCAGTCTTGGTTAGTCGACGTATTCACCTTCGTCGACGAGGGCTGTTTCTCTTGGTCCGTCGACGGAATTATCCTCGTCGACGGCAAGGATTTTCGTCGGCGGTAACACCGATGATACTTCCGCCGTCGACGAGGGTGATCTCGTCGACGGAGACGACAACGGCGTTCAAGGTCCCCGTCGACGAGATCGGTGACGAGAGCTGTATCGTCGACGGGTGGACCGTCGTCGGGAATTGGCCTTTCGACAACGATGACTTCGAAGAAACAATCTGCTTTGTCGACGATAAAGGGGCATTACCTGTCGACGATGACGACGAAGAAATCGACGCCGAAGACACAGTGACGGTAGTGAATGTAGACACTGTCGATGTGACCAGAATCACTTCAGGAGAGGATTTTCTCGTCGACGGAGGCGTCGTCGACGAGCTGCTTATCGGCGGAGCTGCTGAAGTAGGCTTCTTGAAAGTATGCTTCAGCTTCATAGGCGGAGTTGAAGGTTCTGAAGCTGGCTTTTTAGTAGACAAAATCTTCTTTTCTTTGTGAGAAGCTTTGCTAACAGACCCAGCCTGCTTTTGAAAAGAATCAGATGACTTTTTTGACGCTTTTTGAGGCTGCGACGATGAACTAGCAGGGTCATCTAAAGGTCTTTTTTGAGGCGTTTTAGAGGAAGATTTAGAAGAAGTATCACTCTCCTCATCAGAGATCACCGTGTCCTTGTTTTTAAGCCTCTGAAGCCAAAAAAGAAGCCTTCCTTCACGATCTTTCAGAGGCTTTGTAGAGAAAGTCCGACATACCTTGCAATCCTTACGTTTATGTTCAGGATACAGGCAGTAAAGGCAGTCCTTGTGTTGATCATCAGTATGAAGTCTTTTTTTCCTGCAAGTACCACAGGCTCTGAAAAGACCTTTTTTAGGTGTATCTGACATGTTGGATGTCAGTTTAAATCACTTTAAAACAGATCTACTGAGTTGATTAGTAAATCTGACTGGAAGAAAAGACTCCAAAATAGAGAAAATAGAAGAAAACTGAGCAGAGCTCAGTGGAGACTCCCTTAGCACGACGTGCGGTAGAAAATCTGAGGGACTGGAGCTTCTCTCGGTAAGGTTCTACAGGGTGGTGTCTACTGATTGGCTAGTTCTAAGTTTGGTCCTTTTTTTACTAAAGGACAGATATGTTACAAAATCTTTAAGGCCTAGGGCCTTATGTTCTATGTCTAATAGGACATTTCTTTTAATAATACTGGGGATTCCCATCTCGACGACTGGGAATGATTCAAGCATGTGAATCTATGAAAGTTCCAATACTGGAGTAATGGAATGCAACCCACAGGAAACCTATTTAGGTTTGTAAAGGACCTTCACCCACTCCATTATTGGCATGCTTCACCATTGGGGCACATCCTGGTCCCTAAAACCCAAAATGGACTCAGCCGTATTCCAGGGAGCATTTTAAGATTTTGATTTTTTGCCGGGGTCTATTATAATTTAAAAATAGCTAGTGAACACCTAGCGACCCCTTTAATAGCGGGCGTCCACAGTATGAATGAAAGCCAGAGTGGGGTGTATGTGGGGCATAAAGCCCTCCACTCTTTCTAGTCTGACTAGAAAGGGACCTATTTTCTTACTGTTTTGATGCAGCATAAAAACTTTACACATTGCCCTAGGTTAAGCCTGTCTGCTCTGTGCCATAACCACCCGGTGGTTCCGCTCAGAATAATTTCGTGAAATCAAGTTTCACACTGACAAGGGTTGTGATTCTTTATTGAGGTGGGTAGTCACCCACCTCGTTTAATAATCAGTTACTTACAGGATGTTTTGCTGTTTACTTGGAAATAGTCCTCTGAGTCCCTCCACCCCTTTGAGAATGATTGTTGGAGGCAAGTAGTGATTCGTTTGTCATGCCTCACAATTATTTTTTTCCCTGGAGCTTCTGGAAAAGAAAACAGTTGGTTTTTCCATTGTTTTGAATGATCTTGCTGCTTAAAGATATTAAGTGTTGTGAATCGAACTTTTCTCTAGGTAGTAATGCATATACTATGCAATGCATAGTTTGTAGTTTTTAAGAAATCATTGCAAGTCCGAATCAATAATATTTTTTCTGCTTCTCTTTTGCCAATAGATGCGACCAATATGTTTCCCAGTTGGACGAAATGCAGCGTCAGCTCGCTGCTGCGGAGGATGAGAAGAAAACCCTCAATTCACTGCTGCGAATGGCCATCCAACAGAAGCTGGCGCTGACGGAGCGCCTAGAAAGCCTTGTGACTCCCACTGATGAGTCAAACAAAAGCCGCCCAAAACCAACCTCGAAGTCCAAAGTTAGAGCACCCAAACCAAACTGGTAAGCAAGTTGGTTACTAAAGATGTACCCAATACATTTGTGTGATGTATTCCTTTTACCTGGCTGTCATCCACATAACCATCTGCAACTGATAACACCCCCAGCCCCACTTCTTTTTCGAATGCTGCTCCTCCAGACTGAGCCTCAGCCCTTCACATTCCGTTCATTTGCCAGCACAAATTTCTTGGCTCTCTTATCAACAACTATCACTTGACATTCTAGTGACACTAACTTCATAACCTGACTCTGTACCAATGCTTCTACCATGTCAGGTGCACTAACAGATGCTCCATTATCTTTTGTTTCTGACTCTGAACAAGGTACACCACCAAACGGGTTGCACTTCCCCAACTTCAGTCTCACAGAATCTTTGCAACGCCTTAGCTAACCACTTTGAGGATAAAATTGAGAATATTTACAAGAGTCTGTCCAACTGCATCCCTTCTACTGTCTCTATCATACCCTCTACTCATAACTCCTCCACTGCCCTGGAATATTTTGAATCCATCACCCCGGAATCCGTGTTGGACATGATGAGCAAGATTAAGTCAGGTTACCCCTCTGATCCTTCTCCCCCTCGCTTAACAGTGGGACTTGCCAATTCTGTCATTCCCACCATCATATCACTATGTAACCTTTCCCTGGATACTGCCACTTTACCTCAGGAGTGGAAAATAGCACAGGTCATGCCCATCCTGAAAAAGCCTAATGCGGAGCCTTTATATCCAGCAAACTATAGGCCCATCTCCCTTCTTCCTTATTGTGGCAAGATTATGGAAAGCCTAGTTAGCCAACAACTTACCCAGTATTTGGTGTCTAATACCATATTAGACCTATCGCAATGTGGGTTTAGAGCCTTTCATAGCACGGAAACCGTGCTGATGGGGGTTCTAGATACTATAAGAAACTCCCTTGATGAGGCCTGTCCAGCCATGCTGGTGTTGCTTGATCTCTCGGCTGCATTTGACACCATTTCATATTCAATCATGATTCAAAGACTCGCTGAGATTGGTGTCGGTGGCAGAGCCCTTGGCTGGTTTCAGAGCTTCCTCAGCAACCGCAGCCAGGTTATCAATCTAGGCCCCTTTAAATCTCGGGTTATGTTATTGGGCAGAGGAGTCCCTCAGGGCTCTTCACTGAGCCATGTACTCTTTAACATATATGTGGCACCTCTGGCTCCAGAAATCAGTTCCTGTGGATTTGATGTAATCTCATATGCCAATGACACGCAATTGATCATCCCCAAGGGCCCACACCCGGACACTATTAAACTGAAGTTCAGAGAGTGCATGAGGAAAATTGCTTCCTGGATGTCCCATTGCCTACAGCTTAATGGCGACAAATCAGAAATAGTTTTGTTCGGCAAGGCCCATGACTATTGGACGAGCGATTGGTGGCCACCTGAATTAGGCACCCCCCCCAACCCAAAAAGGTGCTCAAAAACGTGGGCATTGTAATTGACGATAGCCTCTCAATGAGAGAGCATGTGAAATCTACATGTGGCACCTGTTTTGGGATAATGCGCATGTTAAGAAGAGTATTTCAATGCCTGCCTCTCCATACACGGAAAACTCTCACACAGGCACATGTGATCAGCTGTTTAGAATATGGACTACTCCACTCTTGTCAATTGCAATACTTATCATGGAAACTTGCCTTTTTATTCTCTATTACTTCACTTAGAAGAGTCAGTGAAATTCAGGCATTAACCCTTGAGGAACCTTTCTTCCAACTTCAAAGGGACAAGGTAGTACTTAGAAGAGCAAATCCTAAGTTCCTCCCAAAGGTAGTTTTCAATTTTCGTATTAATCAATCCATTGACTTATCTGTTTTTTTCCCGCAACCATATTCTGTTGCTGAAAGGGCATTATACACTTTAGATGTCAAAAGAGCCCTAATGTATTATATCGACACAACTAAAACTTTCAGAAAAGCAATTGTTTATTTCCTACACATCTCCTTTCATGGGAAAGGCAATTTCTAAATCTAGCATTTCAAGATTGTAAGAAACTGGCTCTATATATACTGCACCAAAGTGAGGTACAGTGTGTATAGAGTCCAAGGGTCTCCAGAGGTTTGGCAGAGGTTAAAGTTTGATAGAACCTTACTCTCTAAAGTGGTAGCTTGGTCGAGCAGTAAGGCAGTATCAGAGGACAGTGTAAAGCATTTGATGTACACACTCAGTCAGCAAATGAATCCACACACTCAAGAACTGAACTCTAGGCCAATTGTTTTGTATAAAAAATATACTGTTTTATTTTAGAACCACAGGTTTGCATAAAATACTTTCTCAAGATAAGATGCTGTTTGTTGAATACTTTCAATGAACAATAGACTTTAAATGCAATATAGTACTGGGGTTGCAATAGGCAACACAATACTTGGTATACTATAACATTGAGCTCAATGGGATTTTTAAGTAAACTGTAATAGAATTACTTTACGAACGTTTTTCTTACTCAGGGCTGGATCCTGGATTCAGCCCTGGTGCATTTCCTGTAAACAGTTGAAAGAAATCGTTTTTGTTACACAGGCGATTTTTAAGGAATATCTGTATGTTGCAAAAATCTACACTTAGAAGAATTTCTGGGAAAAACCAGGCAATGTTATCCTATGGAGGAAAATCAAGTTACCGGAAAATCACAGTTGTAATCACTTTTTCTAGTCAGTGCTGGGTACCTAAATCCAGCACTGGGATCTCTCCTGAGAACAGGTGAGTAATTTCGATTTTGGTATTTGGACGATTTTTAGTGAATATTTCAATGTTCCAAAACTCGACACTTAGAAGAATTTCCAAGTGAAAACCAGTCAATGTTACCCTATGGAGAAAATGCAAGTTATCGGCTTTCAGGTAAGTACTCGGCTGGCAAAGTTAAGGATCTGGGGCAAGACTCGGGGGTCTCCCAGGTTCAGGTTTGAGTAGTTGTTACACCCCACAGGGGCGGCCGGGTGCAGAGAGAGTAGGCCCAGCGTTAGCCTATGGCGGGGGGCCTTTGGTTGGTGGCTGCTGGCAGGCTGGCCACTCGGCTGTGGGAGCAAAGCTCCTGGTCACTTACTCGGGGCAAGTGGGGAAGTCGAACAAGGTAGTTGGTGCACCCTCAGCGGCACGGGGCGGCCGGGTGCAGTGGGCTTGTGGGCCGTCGGGCGCCCAATGGATTTCAATGGGAAAGCTGCAAGACGAACAAAGGCTGCAAACTCTGGGACGGTGATTCTTCAGGTGCGACCACCACTTCGAGAGGTAAGTTGGGATGCTGTAGGAGGGGTAGACACCCAGGAGTTGGGCACAGGGGGCCGTGGGGCGCCGGGTGCAGGGGTGTCTTTAGGCGTCGGGAAATCTTACCCTCTGCTGGTCGCGGTTGGAGGGGTCCCTGGTGTTGAGGCTGCACGCGTCGTCAGGAGCGTCGAGGTGAGTCCTTGGGTGCTGGATTCTTGGTCCCAGTCGCCGGGGGGACGTCCTCGTGGTCTTTGTCCACTTTGGCTCTGGCCGGGCTCGGCAGGTGCAGAGTGGGCAGGATCCGCGGTCTCAGGCCGGGGCCTGGGGTTGCAGATGTTTGAGCAGAACCACTGCTTGTGAGAGTCCCAGTCTTTAGTTGAGCAAGGCAGTCAGGTCCTCCGGGGTTTTCGAGGTTGCTGACCACTGAAGAGGCCGGGGTTTAGCAGGAGCAGGTTCGAGGGTCGACAGGCCGGTAGGGCTGGGGCCAAGTCAGTTGGTGTCGTCCTCTTGTTAGCAGCTGCATGGCTGGTCTTCTTTCTTCTTGTTCTTCTTGTTGTTTCGGAATCGGGATCTAAGGAAGGAAGGTTCAGGGTGCCCCTAAATACTGAATTTGGGGGCATTACAGGTAGGTAAAGGGCAGGGACCAATGGGTCCCTTTCCTGGGGTGGGTACACCCCCTACTCTGCCACTCTCCAGTGGGAGGGGGGCAGGAGCCTGTCCTTGGTTGGCTGGGTCCCCCCATCCTCAAGCTGGCGGGGACTCGAGGTTGTGCTTCACCTCGCCTCTCCCACTCTAGGGGTGGAGTTGGCAGAGGTGGGCACACCTCTCTTCCTCACTTTGTTTTTCCCGCCGGGTCTCCCGCCCAAAGGGGGGGTGGAACCAATGGGGACCAGTTGCTGAGTACAGCAAGTGGTCTGGAGAGGCTCACAAAGGCGGTATGCCTTTGAAGCTTCTCCTTCGTGAACCCTGCCCATCCTGGGGGAGGAGGCTTGGCACCTCGTCCCAGGATGTGCATTGTTTCAGGCCCCCGAGAGCAGCAAGCTCTTGACCCAGGGGTCCAGAAACATGTCTGGGGGTGGCAGCCTCGGCAGCCACTCAGTCAGGTCACTGGGAGTTGGTCGAGTTTCAGGGGCATCTCTAAGATGCCCTCTGTTGTGCATTTTACATTAAATCCCACACTGGCATCAGTGTGGGTTTAATGTGCTGAGAAGTTTGATACCAAACTTCTCAGTCTTCAGTGTAGCCATTATGGGGTTGTGGAGTTCGTAGTGACAAACTCCCAGCACCATATACTCTTAATGGCAGCACTGCACTTATAGTGCCCAGGAATGGACCTGGGTACTGTAGGGGCACAGGGCTCATGCACCTGTACCCTCACCACTGGCATAGGGCACCCAGCTAGAGGGGGGACTGAGGTATGCCAGGGCAGTGGTTTGTGGGCATGGCACACAGGGATGTGTGCCAATGTCGACTCTTCACTTTGTTCTGCACCAAGACACGCAGCCTGCAAAGACAGTGTGTGTGTGCCAGGGTACAGGGCCTCTAAGGGTGGCACAATAAGTGCTGCAGCCCCTGGAGGCCTTCTCTGGTCACAGTGCCCTGGGTACCAGTGGTACCATTTACCAGGGGCCTACCTGTGGCCAGAGATGCCAATGGGGTTTAAACTGCCAATGCAGTTGAAACTGCCAATGCAGTTTAAGGGAAGGAACACAGGCCCTGGGTACCTGATTGGCAGGAGCCCAGGGCACACTCAGTCAAAGCACATCAGCAATTCAGCAAAAAGTGGGGGCATACCATGCAAGAAAGAGGGCACTTTCCCACAAAGATGGATAGTTAAAGGCATCCAAACTTGCTATGCAAAAGCTAAAAGGCTTTTATCTGGTCCTCCTAAAGCTCACTCCACTAGGAAAATAGGACCTTCCATGCCTTTTTTTAGGAACATTCCTATTGCTGATATTTGCAAAGCAGCAACATGGTCCACTTCACGCACTTTCACAAAATATTATTGTCTGGATGTATTTGCACGACAACAAGCCAATGTTGGTCAAGCAGTTCTAAGAACTCTTTTTAAAAAAACTGCAACCCCCACAGCTTAACCACTGCCTAGGGAGAGGGACTGCTTTACAGTCTATGCAAAGCATGTGTATCTACAGCACACATTCCTCGAACGGATTATGTTACTTACCCTGCAAGCATCTGTTCTTGGCATGTAGTGTTGTAGATTCACATGCGCCAAACCATCCTCCCCAAATACCCTGTGTAGGTTGTAGTTCATATACTTTATATACTTTCATCATACTACTGTATGGACATCATATTGCTGATATACATCATCCTTATATTCTCCCCTTCCTACGGCAAAACAATCTGAAAATGGGGTCGATGACCATGCACGGTATTACCAAGAGGAGGAGTCCCACTGTCTCGTGACTTGAAGAAAACTTCTTGGAACAAAAACAGCTAGATGGCGGACTAATACAAAGCATATGAATCTACTGCACTACATGCCAAGAACAGATGCTTTCAGGGTAAGTAACCTAATCCTTCCCTGGTCACAAACCACTTGGTGCTATCCTTGAATACCATAGCGGACAAACTAAGCATGTGGCATCTGGCAGACCACGAATGGTGTCTACATCCAGAGGTGGCGTAGGGCATCTTGTGACAGTGGGGCGAACCCTGGACAGATCTTTTCGCCACTGTGGAGAATGCGCAGTGTCAAAGGTTTTGTGCATTATACTACACTAGGTGATGCATTCCAGCTGGAATGGCACACAGAATTACCATACGCCTTCCTGCCCCTGCAAGATCACGAACATCTGGGCACAAGTCATCCTAGTTGCTCCGAATTGGGCCCGCAAGTATGGTACTTGGAACTGCTGGGCATAAGCATCTGTCCTCCGATTAGGCTTTAATTTCGGGAGGATCTTCGTCACAGCAGCAGGGCAGGGTCCTGCACCTGAGCCTGCGTGATCTACATCTCCAAGCGTGGAGACTAAGCATCGGCTATTGACTGCGTTTGGCTGCCATCTAAGGTGGTTATTGTCATCCGAGCCACTAGATGCCCTTCCATAGTCAATTTTTGCTGGGCGCTGGGACCGATTTGTGGTCTGGGGTGGTATTTGCAATACTGACACTTCACAAAATTTAAGCTGTCAGATGTTCTTTTGTTTCTTTTGCCTTTGACCCACCAAGGACTTAAAATGGACACTAATCAAAGGTTATTTGTCAGCACTTTCTACGTTTTCTGGACCAACAATCACCTGTTATGATGAGGCTTATAAAAGGTTTGACACATGTTTCCTCCCAAACTGTTTCTGATGCTACAGAGGGACCTTAATTTGGTCTCAACTTTTCTTATGTGCAGGCCCTTCAGTCCTATGCATAGTTGCTTCTCTGTCTTCGTCGTTGCAATTACGCATGGGTGAACTCCGGCACTTTCAGTGCAACTGCCATACACTACATTTTCCCTGGACAAGTTGGTGCTGAGGACTCTGGTGGCATTCTTGCTGAAAATCGCAAGTCCCTTTCACGTAGAGCAATCCATCATCCTGCCTGCGTTCTTTGCTCCCTCTCGCCCATCCAAAGGAGGAGAGGCTCCTTCAACTGGACCCCCAAAAGGGCTATAAGCTTTCATATTGATTGTACGAAGGAACACTATGTGGATGATCAGCTTTTTGTGGGGTTCTCTGAGGCAAAGAAAGGGAAGTCTGTGCAGAAGAGGACCCTTTCAGTGTGGATTGTCCTGTGCATCACGATTTGGTATGCACGGACCAAGAAGCAGCCTCAAGAAGGTCTGAGAGCTCATTCCATCGGGTACAAGGCTGCTACCCCTGCATTGGCATGTAGAGTGCCTGTCCTTGACATCTGCCAGACTGTGATGTGGGAGTCAGCACACACGTTCACAAAGCACTACTGCTGTGAAAGCCTGATCCAGTGGGAGAGGCATTTTGTGTGTTCGGGCCTTGCAAGGCATTTTGGTGTGAGCCTACTCCACAGACACACCACCTTGGTGGAGGTACAGCTCTGTTGTTTATTCTAAGTTGAGGAATCTCAAAGTAGAAGTATCCATCAGAAGAATAAGTTATCCAGTATTGGGGTATCTTTCATAGTCCCACAGTAATATAAATAAAGCAGTAATTAAAAAACTTAATAGGCTATTAAATGCATGGTTGCCTCCATGATAGCCTATCTACTTCCTTTTCTAAAAAAAGGACCAAACTTGAGTACAACCAATCAGTAACCAGCACCCTCTAGAACCTTCCCAAAGAGAGGCTGAGTCCCTTAGATTTTCACTGTACGTCGTGTGTGAAGGGAGTCTCCCTGAGCTCTGCTCAGTTCTTCAACAGTTTCTCAAAAAGGTCTCATTTTGCTTTCTGGACAGTGTCTAATAGGAAAGGACTATTTCGCCATTGTAAATCCTGTGGGAAGAAAAGGGTTCATATTGATGATGCCCACAAGGATTGTATCTATTGCCTGTATCCTAATCATGAGGCAAAGCAATGTAAAATCTGCCGCACCTTTTCATCTAAAACTCTCAGAGATAGAGAAGGCAGACTTTTGTTGTGGCTAAAGAAGACTCAAGGAGTGTCTTCTGATGAGAGCGATACTTCCGCTAAATCCCGTGAGAGTCCCAGGTCGCCTGGATGTCAGCCTGAGGAGGTCAAGAAACACCTTAAAACCTCATCAGACCACAGAAGCTCGAAAAAAGGAGAAAGAACCTATAGTCTCCTCAGAGCTACTCATTCCTCATCATTCTGGGACTTCTAAGGAACAATTGGATCCTTCCAAGCGTAAATCCAGCCATAGATCCATGTCAGCGTCCGTTTCACTGTTGACGCCAGTATATTAAGCGACGGCGCCTACGATGTCGACGGCGAGCATCAAGGTGTCGATATCGTCGATGTTATCCTTACCATCGACGAATGCCTCAGCATCGAAGCTACCATCGTTGACGCCTGCCGCAGCGACAGCCCCACCGCCGACAGCCCCACCGCCGACGAAAGCCCCACCGCCGACGAAAGCCCCACCGCCGACGAAAGCCCCACCGTCGACTAAAGCCCCACCGTCGATGAAGGCTCCACCGTCTATGGCTACGACGACGATTTTGCCGTCGACGAGAAAATCCGGGTCGCCGACGATCCCATCGTCGACGGACCCGTCGACGTCTATTCCACAGACTAAATCGATGCAAATGCAATCCACACCGTCCAGAACATCGCTGCGGCCTGGTTTTCAATCACCAGGCAAGATTTCGCCTTTGCTTCCAAGTCACCTTCTAGACACAGAAGAAACGGATGATGATGGTCCCTTTGGGACTGCTTATAGTACAACTGAACTCAATGTCAAGTGTCAGGAGGAGGATGAGTACTATTATGACGAGGAGCAGTACTACCAACACTATCCGGCTCCTCCTGCTCAATATCAACATTTTAGATATTATGTTGATCCACCAAGGCAAGAACCTGCACAATTACCTTCCTCTTTAATTCAAGATTTACAGGCCATGCTCAGGGACTACGGGACCAGGTTCCCGCCCCAGGAGGAACGCACTACTGTAGCACCACTTACGCCAACACCGCCTCCTCTTGCTGCTCCTAGGATGATGCCACGTCCCATCATCCCAGTTCCTCCGAGAGAGTATCAACTTCTTCTGAAGAAGAGCCTTAAGAGGGTGAAATCCACGATCCTCCTCCACCTATCGATGAATGGGATACATATATTTTGCCTACACAGTCTCCTCCTCCTTGTCATCCTTCTGACTCACCTCCAGAGGACATTGGAGGTTTTCATAATTCAATGGACAGGGCTACGTCAAGATTCCATCTACCCACAATAGTCAAGCAATCCGAATTTCCTTTATGACTTAAAAGAACAATCAAGGAAATCCGTAATTCTATACCCATTATAGACCACATCTGGCAAGAAGGGCTTAATGTAATGAAATCACCGGCAACTGTGGTGCCGGTACTGCCAAGATTAGATAAAAAATACAGGGCGCCCGAGGATTCCCCTGCATGCTTAACGGGCCATCCCAAACCGAATTCGGTGATCTCCCAAGCGGCTCAGAAAAGATCAAAGAAACTGTAGTAATTTCCCTATAAGCTTGTTCCACGTGCTCCCTATCCCTATGATGTCATTGCTGTGTCAATGGAATGCTGCTGTTTGAATCCCAGGAGAGGCAGTTCCTGGAAGCTGTGGAGATGAACAGTCAATAAAGTACGTGCTCTTACCCCTACCCTGTGTGGCGTAATCACTACAGAAACCTTCCACCCCCCCATCACGTCTCCACCGGACAAGGAAGGGCGCCGTTTGGATTCCATCGGTAAGAGATTCTCTGCCATGTCCGCTGTCTCTGTCAGGGCTGCTAATGCATTAGCTATTCTGGGCCGCTACGATCAGCAGATGTGGTCTGACATCGTAGCCATGATAGATGTTATACCGGACGAAAATAAACAGGAATTTCGTAAGATTCCGGCTGAAGGAAAGCGCACAACGTCTGAAGTTATAGAATGTGCTATGGAGATAGCTACAACTGGTTTTCGACAACTAGCTGGTGCAGCTGTTTTAAGATGCCATGGATGGCTTAGAGCAACCTCCTTTCGTCCAGAGGTACAATCAAAAGTATTGGACATGGCTTATGATGGAGAAAGTCTATTTGGTAAACATATAGACGAAGCTCTACTTGCTATAAAAAAGGATACACACACACAGCCAAAGCATTAGGCACCCTACAATATCGTAAAGTGCCCTTTCGGGGTGCTCGAGGACGGGGATTTTTGGGCTATAGATGCACTTTCCAGCGCACCCAAACTTATCAATCCTTTCAGTCCCAATATCGTCAGGGTTAACAGCAGCAATCCTATCGGCAGCCAACTACAGCTGGTTTCTCCAGGCAAGGCTCACGCAGGAAGCCGGCCTCACAATCACGCTATTCAGGTCGCAAAGAGTGATCATATCAGGGTACCAGTTGCTACTCCTGGCTCTTCCCCCCAGTCGGTGCAAACGTTTCCCATTTTATTAATCAATGGCGCAATATTACAACGGATAAATGGGTCTTGGATCTCATATCTTATGGCCACACTCTAGAATTTGTCCAGTGCCCTCCAAACAGTCCACCCAGGGGATCGCACCCCCCTCGTCTTCACTTACTCAAATAAGAAGCGAAAAATATGCTACGGAAAGGGGCAATAGAAAGGGTTCCTGTAGCACAAATAAGAAAAGGCTTCTATTCCCGCTTCTTCCTGATTACGCATAAAATTGGGAAAATGGAGACCTATTTTAGACCTCAGATGTCTGAACAAATTCCTCAAAAATCAAACCTTCAGAATAGTTACTCTCTCCGACATCCTTCGGCGTCTCAACAGCGGGGACTACATGACATCGCTGGATTTAGAGGATGCGTATTTCCACGTTCCTATACATCCCAAACACAGAAAATTTCTCCGTTTCACAGTGGCTGGTACCCACTATCAGTTCCGAGTCCTACCTTTCGGCCTCAAATCCGCTCTGCTGATTTTTTACCAAGTTTCTGGCCCCAGTGGCAGCTGCATTGCGGAATCGGGGTCACCAAGTATTTCCATATTTGGACGATTGGCTCCTGAAAGCACCATTGGCTTGTCTAGCGGCTGCATCTTCAAGAGATTGCGCGGATCTTTTCCGCAAATTAGGCCTGTCTATAAACCAACGAAAATCATCGGTGTTCCCAAGCCAGACAATGGTTTTCCTAGGGGCCAGCTTGGATACCATTCACAACAAAGTTTTCCTCTCGCAAGAAAGGCAGGAACGGTTGCAAACCTTGGCTCTCAAACTGTCAAAAAGAAAGTACACTTCTGTGAGGACATACAAATCTCTGCTGGGCATGCTTTCCTCAGCAATCGACCTAGTGCCAATAGCTCGTCTTCACATGAGGCCTTTGCAAGAGGAACTACAACGTCAATGGATTCAAACTACGGGATCCTTCGACGTAATAACTATAACGCCACGCATGAGAGAGGCGTTCGAATGGTAGACTTTGAAGTCGCATCTCTCTCGGGGCCTTTCTTTTCTGCCCTTGATTCCGAAATTCATAGTCCCCACCGATGCATCCATGGAAGGCTGGGGAGGTCATCTTCAAGACCTTCAGATTCAGGGAAAATGGTCCTCTTCACAGCGTCAGATGCATATCAACAGGTTTGAGTTGAAGGCCATCTTTGTCTCCCTGCAAGCTTTCCTCCCTCGGATAAAAGGTTTATTGGTTTTGGTTTGGACCGACAACACCACAAGCATGTTTTATATCAACAAACAAGGAGGGACAAAATCTCTGACTTTCTCAGAACGCTGAACAGCTCTGGAGCTGGCCGGCACTCTACTGAATATCCCTAAGAGCGGAACATGTTCCAGGGCTTTGGAATACTCTTGCAGACACCCTCAGCAGGGACCAAAGACAACTGCCACGAGTGGGAGCTCGAACCGGATCAACTGGACAGGGTTTTCTCTCATTGGGGGAAACCAGCGCTGGACCTGTTTGCGACCCACAACAAATCCAAATGCCGGGTCTTCGCAAGCAGATTCCCTCTCCCAAACTCTCGGGGGAATGTCCTTTCAATGCATTGGTCAGAAATATATGCTTGCGCCGTTCCTCCCATTCCACTAATACCCAAGGTCCTGACTAAGATGAAAATGGAACACTGTTGACTTCTTCTGATAGCCCCCAGATGGCCCAGGCAGCACTGGATCACGTAGCTTCTCCTCCTCTCGGAAGCCCAGCCCATCCGTCTACTACCGACACCAACCCTGTTCACCAGGAACCAAGGTCAAATGTGTCACCCGGATCCAGCATCTTTTCTTATGCATGCATGGCTCTTGAATTCTTTGAATTTAAGGATTTGACAATTACGCAAGAGTGTAAAGACATTATCGCCAGATTTCGTGCGGACAGCACCAACAAAACGTACAGATTCAAATGGAAACGATTGTGCCTCTGGTGTCTCCAAAGCAAGGTGCATCCGTACCTTTCAACTCCAGAACAAATCCTACCGTACTTACTTTCTTTGGAAAAAACTGGGCTGGTACACTCCTCAATTAAAGTTCACATTGCAGCTATCTCTCGATATAGACGCTCTCTAAATAGTCTATCTCTTTGCTCTTCCAGAGTTGTACAACAATTCATGAAAGGCTTATTTCGTACTTATCTGCCTGTCCAAGCCCCGCCCCCTGAGTGGCACTTGAACGTAGTCCTATCCCAATTGATGAAGCAACCTTTTGAGCCCATCCATAGGGCGGATATCAAGCATCTGAAGTGGAAAGTAGCTCTCTTGCTCGCCCTAACATCAACTAGAAGGGTTAGCGAAATACAAGCCTTCACCATAAACCTTCGTTTTACAGATGAAATGGTTATCCTCAGGACGAATCCCAAATTCGAAGCTGAAGTGTAATGAAGGGAAGTCTGAGGTTCTCCTATACGGTTCATTTCCCGCCAACTTCAGAGAGAGGCTGTGGCCCCCTGGCTTCCCCCTGCCTAGTGCAGGGAGAAATGTTGCAAAAGATTTGGGCGTTTGGTTCAATGAAAATTTGAACTTTTCAACACAGGTTAAGAAACTGGCGGGGACCTGTTTCGGCACTTTAAAAGCGCTGAGGAAATTTCTCCCTCTTCTTCCTAGACCTGCCAAAGAAACGGTGGTCCGTGCCCTGATCCTGTCCCACCTGGACTATGCTAACGCACTCTTTGTGGGTATCCCTGGCTACCTCCTAAAGAAGCTGTAAGTATTCCAAAACTCGGCAGCTAGACTCCTACTGGGTCTGTCTAATAGGTGTAGTGTGCGCGCTCATTTGCGCACCCTGCACTGGCTCCCAGTGGAGTCTCGAATAAAATTTAAAATGCTGACCATTGCCCATAGGGCCCTTTATGGCTAAGGCCCTATCTTCAGAAGAGATTTGCCTTTTATAACCCAGGGAGACAGTTGCGTTCCTCCTCTCAATTACTGATGCAGACCCCTAGGTTCAACCGCCATAGGCTTGGCGGGAGCTCTTTTGTTCGGAAAGCTGGCTTGGCCTGGAACGCACTGCCATTGGCATTGCGTGGCACCCAGGATCCTATGATCTTTAAGAAAAAATTAAAAACCCTTCTTTTCTAGTTACTGCGTGGCTTTAGCTTCCTTTTCCTCAGCATAAGGTTCCATCACAGTTTCACTTAAACCTGTCGTTCTCAGCATTTTTTTCACTGATCCTTCTACACCTGCGGAACGAGCGCTACACACTCTAGACATCAAAAGATGTCTTAAATTCTACCTGCAAAAGACTAAGTCTACCCGCACGACAGATCAATTGTTCGTAGCATATGGATAAGGTCGTCGGGGCACTGCGGTGTCTAAAACTACCATTGCAAGATAGATAGCAGCCACAATTCAATTTTGCCACGACAAGGTAGGCAAGCCTTTGTCAAGAACAGTGAAAGCTCACTCCACTAGAGCAGTCTCTACATCGGCTGCCTTGTTCGCTGGAGTTGCGCTGGATAATATCTGCAAAGCTGCAACGTGGAAAACAACGCATACGTTCACGCAGCTCTACTGCCTGGAGTCGACACAACGTGCTGATGCAGCAGTGGGACAGGCTGTTCTACGTCATTTATTTCAGTAAGGTGAGCCTCTTTGATTAGAGGATTTCTTTTTCTGTTGCCAGTATTGATTCCCATTTAAAAATGTATCTTTATTGGTTATAACAGTTGGTATACTGGTTTAAGTTGACTATAGAGATGTTTATTCCACATGTCAACACCTTTTATATACATCTACTTTTACACCAGCACTTTCACAAGACAGTACTGTTGTGTGTATATATATTTTGAAATATTATTGGCACTACCCGCCATCCACTAGGGATACTTATTTATTGCACATTACTGCTTGCTATTCTGATTCAAGCATGTGAATCTATGAAAGATACCCCAATACTGGATAAGAAATAAGTTACTTACCTGTAACTGCAGTTATCCAGTATTGGTATCTTTCATAGATTCTCATGCAACCCACCCTTCTCCCCGGAGAGGCTCCCCTTAAACTACAGTATTATTGTCCACACTTGTGCTGGAAAATCTGAGGGACTCAGCCTCTCGGGGAAGGTTCTAGAGGATGCTGATTACTGATTGGTTGTATTCAAGTTTGGTCCTTTTTTAGAAAAGGAAGTAGATAGGCTAATAAATGCATGGTTGCCTACATGATAGCCTATGAAGTTTTTAATTACTGTGTTTTTTTATATTACCTTGGGACTCACACTTCGACGATGGGGAATGATTCAAGCATGTGAATCTATGAAAGATACCAATACTGGATAACTGCAGTTACAGTAAGTAACTTATTTCTTATTTACTTTCTGCAAAGCTCTTTCTGGTGGATACTCTATCTAACCACAAATTCCTCAATGCCCTTCCACCTCCCTTTTCTGAGGAGTGGCCTCTTTTTAACATATAAGAAGATCCCAAGTTAGGAATCTGCACACTGGTACCAACAATTATTCATGCTCCGTCTCTGAGGACAGGGAAAGGGATGATCAAGAAACGGATGTCAGAGCGCAGGGTTAGTACTGCTATGCGCTCTACTCAGTCACTTCCGGGGCAGTACAGAGCCAGCGTGGAACAGCACTGTGCAACCTAGCGGTGTACGGGAGCACTGCTGGAAAAAGTTTCCTGATCCAGTCTGGGTTCTGGGGGAGTATTCTAAGGTGAGGAAACTGCAGTTAGATCGTGTATCCGTTGAAAAGACCGTTACTGAAGCTAAGTAACTTGTTGATTTGAAAGGTTTGTTATCTCTACGCAGGCACTGAATACTTAATATTCTACAGCCCTACTAGTACTCTTCAAAGAGCATTTAAAGAAAAGGAACTAGACCAATAGGTGCCAGCTCAATCTGCTGTGCGAAATCCAGCCTCTTCCCTCCAAACAATTTCCACTTGATGTTCCAGACCCTCATTCTCTTGGATATTGATGGAGGGAACACCCTACTGACTGGCTTCCCTGAATCCACTCAAGAACACCAATCCAGGAGAATTCAAATATATTAACCGACATTAAATCAATTTCACCTATTCCATCTCCTAGCCCAAGTGCACGTCAAAAGTATGCTTTGTGATCTCCTATGCCTGTGAAGCGTAGAAACCTGCAGATCTCGCAAGTGAGATCACAATGTGACACCCAAACAAAATTTCACCACCACCACACCCCTAACCATTCCCTGGTATAGCCCCTGCACTATTCCATATTCTTCATAAGCATTCCTGTCAATACTGTGTAACCATGCTTGTGCACTCCTGAAAATATGTACATGACTCACCTGCACTTTAGGTCAGTTACTCGTTGTAAACACACATAAAGGGCCAGAGGAGGTTTAGAGACCAGTAGGGGTTGTCTCCCCAAATAAATACACACAACACAAAAGAAGCCCTGGGTCTAACGAACTGGAAGAATGCTAATGGGGTGTTCCTTTTAAAGGACGGTTTCCCTCACCCACCTGAAGGTGGCATGCTTCATAATCGGGTAACCTCCTTGCAGTATGTACCTAGTCGTATTGCTGGCTTCAACCCCCTCTCTGAGAGGGGGGAGCTCAGAGATGTTTTGTTTGTGTCCACAAGAGGTATACTAAATAGCTTAAGTGAAGTGGGTGTGGCGAGGGACGTTCAAACAAAAAATGTGTGAAAGTGAGTTAAAACTAGTTTAGGGGTACGCAATTAGGCTTATTGTGGCGTCCCCAGACCAGGATTAAAATCAGACTATGACCGGGAGTAATTAGACCTGTCATAGAGCGCAGCGTAGGTCGACATGTTTCAGCCTTAGTACCTTTATAGGAGGTGTAGCGGCCTTCTTTAGGACCTCATGTGTTTTACTGCAAATTGTGTAACAGATGTGAATACAAGATAATACATTAGTGAATACAGAACCAGTGGTTGGAGTGAGGTATCACTCAGTCAGGAATCCACTGGTCGAATTGCTTGAGAGAGGCAATATGTTTCAGTCTTAAACATACATCATGTGTTAGCATTCATTACAAAAAATTCTGATGCCCAGCACATTGCTGGGACCTATAGTTTTTAGCATTGCTTTGCTGGGGACCAATACCTCAAACAAGACTGAGCATGATAATTAAGAAGCATCGGCTTACCTGCAGAAGTCAGGCAACCTACCCCAACTTTACCTTGGTGCAAAACTCAAGGTGGCATTGAGTCCTATAAACTTGAAAGGACCGGTTCAAATCAATAACTCTAGAGACAGAAGACTCAATTGCAAACTACATGTCATGTAATTAGTATCAACTGTAAAATGATTAAGAGCATAGAGAGATGCTCTGAAATGGTCGTGGAGTCTGGATACATTCATATTGCCAGAACCAACAAGCCTTAGTTGGATTGGTTCTAATGGTAGGGTTTTTATTTATTGTTATAGTGATTCTAATAATTGTGTTAAAGTGTAGTAGTGTTCCATGAAATGTCATGGGAAAACTAAATGTTTTTTAAATACCCCTCACACACTATGAATCCCATAGTGTCATGCTTCATCATGGGGTCTTCCCGTCTCTCTACGGGACTGGGCGTGCTACAACCTGCGGATACGCGGGAGCACTATATTAGTGAAAATTAGGCTATGTGTAGTGTGGGTAGTGAGAGTGGTAGGATCTGTGATAAATCAAAAAGTTTAAAAATTCCCTGGCTAGTGGAAAAAACACATTTTATTCACTTCCTAGCTGGAAACATTAAAATGAATTTAAAAGGGGGAGATGTGTAGAGGGTGTACTCTAATGCGATCCCCTCTACTGGGTCGACATGTTTCGTAAGCAGTCCCCACTGCTTACTCTTCAGGACCTATTCTAATCTCTACTGCACTCAAGATATATTACTTAATTTATATATGTTGTATGCCTAACTTTTAAATAATGTTACAGCAAACAAATGATGGACGGAATGCTGACAATGCAAACATTCTCCCCCAGTCAAAAGATCTGGGTTAAATCCATCGTTCTTTTGCCCACTACGCCACCCCAGTTTGGACCCAGCCATATGCAAATCAGTCTTGACCCTGTGCCCCATGGGAACAGTCCAGACCGAACTGCCAGGCCAGGTCCTCCCTGGACCGAAAACAAGCATCCTGGGACCGGTTTCAGGGTATGTCACCCTTCTTCAGCCAGGCTAGCTTGAATCCAGTGGCACAGTGAGCAAGGGACCCACGTCTGGGCATACCCATCCCACTTAGGGCGAAAAGTGTTACAGCAAACAAATGATGGACGGAATGCTGACAATGCAAACATTCTCCCCCAGTCAAAAGATCTGGGTTAAATCCATCGTTCTTTTGCCCACTACGCCACCCCAGTTTGGACCCAGCCATATGCAAATCAGTCTTGACCCTGTGCCCCATGGGAACAGTCCAGACCGAACTGCCAGGCCAGGTCCTCCCTGGACCGAAAACAAGCATCCTGGGACCGGTTTCAGGGTATGTCACCCTTCTTCAGCCAGGCTAGCTTGAATCCAGTGGCACAGTGAGCAAGGGACCCACGTCTGGGCATACCCATCCCACTTAGGGCGAAAAGTGTTACAGCAAACAAATGATGGACGGAATGCTGACAATGCAAACATTCTCCCCCAGTCAAAAGATCTGGGTTAAATCCATCGTTCTTTTGCCCACTACGCCACCCCAGTTTGGACCCAGCCATATGCAAATCAGTCTTGACCCTGTGCCCCATGGGAACAGTCCAGACCGAACTGCCAGGCCAGGTCCTCCCTGGACCGGAAACAAGCATCCTAGGACCGGTTTCAGGGCATCACCCTTCTTCAGCCAGGCTAGCTTGAATCCAGTGGTGTAGTGAGCAAGGGACCCACGTCTGGGCATACCCTTCCCACTTAGGGCGACAAATGCAAAAGAAACAATTGATGGACGGAATGCTGGACAATGCAAACATTCACCCCCAGTCACAAGGATCTGGGTTAAATCCATCATTCTTTTGCTCACCACACCACCCCAGTTTGGACCCAGCCATATGCAAATCAGTCTTGACCCTGTTCCTTGTGGGAACAGTCCAGCCCGAACTGCCAAGCCAGGTCCTCCCTGGACCGGAAACAAGCATCCTAGGACCGGTTTCAGGGCATCACCCTTCTTCAGCCAGGCTAGCTTGAATCCAGTGGTGTAGTGAGCAAGGGACCCACGTCTGGGCATACCTTCCCACTTAGGGCGACAAATGCAAAAGAAACAATTGATGGACGGAATGCTGGACAATGCAAACATTCACCCCCAGTCACAAGGATCTGGGTTAAATCCATCATTCTTTTGCTCACCACACCACCCCAGTTTGGACCCAGCCATATGCAAATCAGTCTTGACCCTGTTCCTTGTGGGAACAGTCCAGCCCGAACTGCCAAGCCAGGTCCTCCCTGGACCGGAAACAAGCATCCTAGGACCGGTTTCAGGGCATCACCCTTCTTCAGCCAGGCTAGCTTGAATCCAGTGGTGTAGTGAGCAAGGGACCCACGTCTGGGCATACCCTTCCCACTTAGGGCGACAAATGCAAAAGAAACAATTGATGGACGGAATGCTGGACAATGCAAACATTCACCCCCAGTCACAAGGATCTGGGTTAAATCCATCATTCTTTTGCTCACCACACCACCCCAGTTTGGACCCAGCCATATGCAAATCAGTCTTGACCCTGTTCCTTGTGGGAACAGTCCAGCCCGAACTGCCAAGCCAGGTCCTCCCTGGACCGGAAACAAGCATCCTAGGACCGGTTTCAGGGCATCACCCTTCTTCAGCCAGGCTAGCTTGAATCCAGTGGTGTAGTGAGCAAGGGACCCACGTCTGGGCATACCCTTCCCACTTAGGCGACAAATGCAAAAGAAACAATTGATGGACGGAATGCTGGACAATGCAAACATTCACCCCCAGTCACAAGGATCTGGGTTAAATCCATCATTCTTTGCTCACCACCACCCCAGTTTGGACCCAGCCATATGCAAATCAGTCTTGACCCTGTTCCTTGTGGGAACAGTCCAGCCCGAACTGCCAAGCCAGGTCCTCCCTGGACCGGAAACAAGCATCCTAGGACCGGTTTCAGGGCATCACCCTTCTTCAGCCAGGCTAGCTTGAATCCAGTGGTGTAGTGAGCAAGGGACCCACGTCTGGGCATACCCTTCCCACTTAGGGCTGACAAATGCAAAAGAAACAATTGATGGACGGAATGCTGGACAATGCAAACATTCACCCCCAGTCACAAGGATCTGGGTTAAATCCATCATTCTTTGCTCACCACACCACCCCAGTTTGGACCCAGCCATATGCAAATCAGTCTTGACCCTGTTCCTTGTGGGAACAGTCCAGCCCGAACTGCCAAGCCAGGTCCTCCCTGGACCGGAAACAAGCATCCTAGGACCGGTTTCAGGGCATCACCCTTCTTCAGCCAGGCTAGCTTGAATCCAGTGGTGTAGTGAGCAAGGGACCCACGTCTGGGCATACCCTTCCCACTTAGGGCGACAAATGCAAAAGAAACAATTGATGGACGGAATGCTGGACAATGCAAACATTCACCCCAGTCACAAGGATCTGGGTTAAATCCATCATTCTTTTGCTCACCACACCACCCCAGTTTGGACCCAGCCATATGCAAATCAGTCTTGACCCTGTTCCTTGTGGGAACAGTCCAGCCCGGACTGCCAAGCCAGGTCCTCCCTGGACCGGAAACAAGCATCCTAGGACCGGTTTCAGGGCATCACCCTTCTTCAGCCAGGCTAGCTTGAATCCAGTGGTGTAGTGAGCAAGGGACCCACGTCTGGGCATACCCTTCCCACTTAGGGCGCACAAATGCAAAAGAAACAATTGATGGACGGAATGCTGGACAATGCAAACATTCACCCCCAGTCACAAGGATCTGGGTTAAATCCATCATTCTTTGCTCACCACACCACCCCAGTTTGGACCCAGCCATATGCAAATCAGTCTTGACCCTGTTCCTTGTGGGAACAGTCCAGCCCGAACTGCCAAGCCAGGTCCTCCCTGGACCGGAAACAAGCATCCTAGGACCGGTTCAGGGCATCACCCTTCTTCAGCCAGGCTAGCTTGAATCCAGTGGTGTAGTGAGCAAGGGACCCACGTCTGGGCATACCCTTCCCACTTAGGGCCGACAAATGCAAAAGAAACAATTGATGGACGGAATGCTGGACAATGCAAACATTCACCCCCAGTCACAAGGATCTGGGTTAAATCCATCATTCTTTTGCTCACCACACCACCCCAGTTTGGACTCAGCCATATGCAAATCAGTCTTGACCCTGTTCCTTGTGGGAACAGTCCAGCCCGAACTGCCAAGCCAGGTCCTCCCTGGACCGGAAACAAGCATCCTAGGACCGGTTTCAGGGCATCACCTTCTTCAGCCAGGCTAGCTTGAATCCAGTGGTGTAGTGAGCAAGGGACCCACGCCTGGGCATACCCTTCCCACTTAGGGCGACAAATGCAAAAGAAACAATTGATGGACGGAATGCTGGACAATGCAAACATTCACCCCCAGTCACAAGGATCTGGGTTAAATCCATCATTCTTTTGCTCACCACACCACCCCAGTTTGGACCCAGCCATATGCAAATCAGTCTTGACCCTGTTCCTTGTGGGAACAGTCCAGCCCGAACTGCCAAGCCAGGTCCTCATTCAGCATTCCGTCCATCATTTGTTTGCTGTAACACTTTTCGCCCTAAGTGGGATGGGTATGCCCAGACGTGGGTCCCTTGCTCACTGTGCCACTGGATTCAAGCTAGCCTGGCTGAAGAAGGGTGACATACCCTGAAACCGGTCCCAGGATGCTTGTTTTCGGTCCAGGGAGGACCTGGCCTGGCAGTTCGGTCTGGACTGTTCCCATGGGGCACAGGGTCAAGACTGATTTGCATATGGCTGGGTCCAAACTGGGGTGGCGTAGTGGGCAAAAGTACGATGGATTTAACCCAGATCTTTTGACTGGGGAGAATGTTTGCATTGTCAGCATTCCGTCCATCATTTGTTTGCTGTAACACTTTTCGCCCTAAGTGGGATGGGTATGCCCAGACGTGGGTCCCTTGCTCACTGTGCCACTGGATTCAAGCTAGCCTGGCTGAAGAAGGGTGACATACCCTGAAACCGGTCCCAGGATGCTTGTTTTCGGTCCAGGGAGGACCTGGCCTGGCAGTTCGGTCTGGACTGTTCCCATGGGGCACAGGGTCAAGACTGATTTGCATATGGCTGGGTGAGCAAAAGATCGATGGATTTAACCCAGATCTATTGACTGGGGGAGAGTGTTTGCATTGTCAGCATTCCGTCCATCATTTGTTTGCTGTAACACTTTTCAGCCCTAAGTGGGATGGGTATGCCCAGACGTGGGTCCCTTGCTCACTGTGCCACTGGATTCAAGCTAGCCTGGCTGAAGAAGGGTGACATACCCTGAAACCGGTCCCAGGATGCTTGTTTTCGGTCCAGGGAGGACCTGGCCTGGCAGTTCGGTCTGGACTGTTCCCATGGGGCACAGGGTCAAGACTGATTTGCATATGGCTGGGTCCAAACTGGGGTGGCGTAGTGGGCAAAAGAACGATGGATTTAACCCAGATCTTTTGACTGGGGGAGAATGTTTGCATTGTCAGCATTCCGTCCATCATTTGTTTGCTGTAACACTTTTCGCCCTAAGTGGGATGGGTATGCCCAGACGTGGGTCCCTTGCTCACTGTGCCACTGGATTCAAGCTAGCCTGGCTGAAGAAGGGTGACATACCCTGAAACCGGTCCCAGGATGCTTGTTTTCGGTCCAGGGAGGACCTGGCCTGGCAGTTCGGTCTGGACTGTTCCCATGGGGCACAGGGTCAAGACTGATTTGCATATGGCTGGGTCCAAACTGGGGTGGCGTAGTGGGCAAAAGAACGATGGATTTAACCCAGATCTTTTGACTGGGGAGAATGTTTGCATTGTCAGCATTCCGTCCATCATTTGTTTGCTGTAACACTTTTCGCCCTAAGTGGGATGGGTATGCCCAGACGTGGGTCCCTTGCTCACTGTGCCACTGGATTCAAGCTAGCCTGGCTGAAGAAGGGTGACATACCCTGAAACCGGTCCCAGGATGCTTGTTTTCGGTCCAGGGAGGACCTGGCCTGGCAGTTCGGTCTGGACTGTTCCCATGGGGCACAGGGTCAAGACTGATTTGCATATGGCTGGGTCCAAACTGGGGTGGCGTAGTGGGCAAAAGAACGATGGATTTAACCCAGATCTTTTGACTGGGGGAGAATGTTTGCATTGTCAGCATTCCGTCCATCATTTGTTTGCTGTAACACTTTTCGCCCTAAGTGGGATGGGTATGCCCAGACGTGGGTCCCTTGCTCACTGTGCCACTGGATTCAAGCTAGCCTGGCTGAAGAAGGGTGACATACCCTGAAACCGGTCCCAGGATGCTTGTTTTCGGTCCAGGGAGGACCTGGCCTGGCAGTTCGGTCTGGACTGTTCCCATGGGGCACAGGGTCAAGACTGATTTGCATATGGCTGGGTCCAAACTGGGGTGGCGTAGTGGGCAAAAGAACGATGGATTTAACCCAGATCTTTTGACTGGGGGAGAATGTTTGCATTGTCAGCATTCCGTCCATCATTTGTTTGCTGTAACACTTTTCGCCCTAAGTGGGATGGGTATGCCCAGACGTGGGTCCCTTGCTCACTGTGCCACTGGATTCAAGCTAGCCTGGCTGAAGAAGGGTGACATACCCTGAAACCGGTCCCAGGATGCTTGTTTTCGGTCCAGGGAGGACCTGGCCTGGCAGTTCGGTCTGGACTGTTCCCATGGGGCACAGGGTCAAGACTGATTTGCATATGGCTGGGTCCAAACTGGGGTGGCGTAGTGGGCAAAAGAACGATGGATTTAACCCAGATCTTTTGACTGGGGAGAATGTTTGCATTGTCAGCATTCCGTCCATCATTTGTTTGCTGTAACACTTTTCGCCCTAAGTGGGATGGGTATGCCCAGACGTGGGTCCCTTGCTCACTGTGCCACTGGATTCAAGCTAGCCTGGCTGAAGAAGGGTGACATACCCTGAAACCGGTCCCAGGATGCTTGTTTTCGGTCCAGGGAGGACCTGGCCTGGCAGTTCGGTCTGGACTGTTCCCATGGGGCACAGGGTCAAGACTGATTTGCATATGGCTGGGTCCAAACTGGGGTGGCGTAGTGGGCAAAAGAACGATGGATTTAACCCAGATCTTTTGACTGGGGAGAATGTTTGCATTGTCAGCATTCCGTCCATCATTTGTTTGCTGTAACACTTTTCGCCCTAAGTGGGATGGGTATGCCCAGACGTGGGTCCCTTGCTCACTGTGCCACTGGATTCAAGCTAGCCTGGCTGAAGAAGGGTGACATACCCTGAAACCGGTCCCAGGATGCTTGTTTTCGGTCCAGGGAGGACCTGGCCTGGCAGTTCGGTCTGGACTGTTCCCATGGGGCACAGGGTCAAGACTGATTTGCATATGGCTGGGTCCAAACTGGGGTGGCGTAGTGGGCAAAAGAACGATGGATTTAACCCAGATCTTTTGACTGGGGGAGAATGTTTGCATTGTCAGCATTCCGTCCATCATTTGTTTGCTGTAACATTATTTAAAAGTTAGGCATACAACATATATAAATTAAGTAATATATCTTGAGTGCAGTAGAGATTAGAATAGGTCCTGAAGAGTAAGCAGTGGGGACTGCTTACGAAACATGTCGACCCAGTAGAGGGGATCGCATTAGAGTACACCCTCTACACATCTCCCCTTTAAATTCATTTTAATGTTTCCAGCTAGGGAAGTGAATAAAATGTGTTTTTTCCACTAGCCAGGGAATTTTTAAACTTTTTGATTTATCACAGATCCTACCACTCTCACTACCCACACTACACATAGCCTAATTTTCACTAATATAGTGCTCCCGCGTATCCGCAGGTTGTAGCACGCCCCTTCCCGTAGAGAGACGGGAAGACCCCTATGATGAAGCATGACACTATGGGATTCATAGTGTGTGAGGGGTATTTAAAAAACATTTAGTTTTCCCATGACATTTCATGGAACACTACTACACTTTAACACAATTATTAGTATCACTATAACAATAAAAAATTCATTAGCAGGGTAGAATCATATTGTTTATGAGATAGCTTAATCAGGAGGTAGATTCTATCCCCTTACCTCTTTACTCCCCCCACTCCCCCCCCCCCATTTGTTATTTTTCTAATGGTAGGGTGCCAAGCATTATCAGGTCACATATATATGCCTCATGTACAAGATATTGTTCTATTACTATTATAGTGAGTGACGTATACAATTGGATTGCATTAATATCATGAGAGCTTTTGTATTCCTGGGCTCTGTCAGCAAAGACAAAATTTGTTTAAAAAAAACAGAAGAACGCAGTCTATCTGGCGTCTTCGGTATCCTGCGGAGCTCATCGCATGTTCTCGTCAGGGCGCTATATTAAGGCATTCAGTCTTAGGAGTAAGGTACCCCAAGACTGACAGTTTTGCATGGGTAGAATATACGCCCTCCTTTTTATCTAGTCAGCGGAGAACGCTGACCTCAGACTGTTTATTACGGCATGAGAGGGCAGATCGCAAGTTGCACGTTCTAAAGTCTGATCCCCCACCGGGAGTTAAAAGTACTGAAACAACCCCAGATATGCCACATACATTTTTGACCCGATCTTGGGAAGCAAGTATTGTTCCGCGGAAGGAGGTTACTCGGGGCAGCAATCCGGAGCTCTTTATGTTGATTTTGTGTGTCACATCATGCGCCATGCCTTACTCTATCCGGGATGCATGTATTATAAACTACAAAACTATGTGAGTAGTTTGTTTGTAAACGAGCCCATCCGCACCCGGTTATGCGTGTGGCTTGGAAGGGTATCATTCATTTTTAAAAAAAATTTTTACGACATTCATGGCGAGAAGTCCGTTTATGAACTCTACTCTTCATTTATTTATAGTCTCAATCACACATCTAACCCTGCACAAATATGCAGATTTGTGTCCAATCCAATAAACTACAAGTTCCAACAATCTGTAGTCCCTTCCTTTTCTGCGCCTTAAGCCCCACGCATAACCCGGTGGGGATAGGCTAGTTTAATGATAAACTACAACTCCCATCATTTTGTCGTTTGTAATACATGCGTCCCGGATAGAGTGGGGCGTGGAACACGACGTGACCCCCGTTACGTGCCGCACATTAAATCAACATAAAGAGCTCTGGATTGCTGCTGCGAGGAACCTTATTCCGCAGTGCAATCCGTGCTGCTCGACGTCTGGTTAAACCGGTATGTGGCATTCTGGGGCTGTTTCAGTACTTTTTATTTCTGGTCTGACTTTAGAACGTGCAACTTGCGATCCGCCCTATCATGCCGTAATAAACAGTCTGGGGTCAGTGTTCCCTGCTGACTAGATAAAAGGAGGGCCTATATCCAACCCATGCTACACTGTCTGTCTTGGGGTACCTTACGCCTAAGGCTGTGTGCCTTAATATAGCGACCCTACGATAACATGCAATGACCTCCGCAGGATACCATTGACACCAGATGGACTGCGTTCTTCCGTTTTTTGCACAAAATTTGAACGCCAATAGACCTTAGGCCCTTTGCTGAATGAGAGCCCAGGAATACAATCACTCTCATGATATTAATGCTATCCAATTGTGTACGTCACTTACTATAATAGTAATATAATATCTAGTACATGTGGCATATATATGTGACCTGATATGGCCTGGCACCCTACCATCAGAACCAATCCAACTAAGACTTGTTGGTTCTGACAACATGCCCAAATCCAGGCTCCACAACCATTTAAGAGCATATCTCCATGCTTTTAATCATTTTACAGTTGATACTAATTACAGGACATGTAGTTTGCAATTGAGTCTTCTGTCTCTCGAGTTGTTGATTTGCACCTGTCCTTCTAAATTTATAGGACTCAATGGCACCTTGAGTTTTGCGCCAAGGTAAAGTTGGGGTAGGTTGCCTGACTTCTGCAGGTAAGCTGATGCTTCTTAATTATCATGCTCATTCTTGTTTGAGGTATTGGTCCCCAGCAAAGCAATGCTAACAACTATAGGTCCCAGCAATGTGCTGGGCACCAGAATTTTTTGTAATGAATGCTAACACATGATGCATGTTTAACACTGAAACATGTTGTCTCTTTCAGGCAATTCTGACCAGTGGATTCCTGACTGAGTGATACCTCACTCCAACCACTGGTTCTGTATCCACTAATGTATTGTCTTGTTTTCACATCTGTTACACACAATTTGTAGTAACACACATGAGGTCCTGAAGAAGGCCGACACACCTCCTATAAGGGTACTAAGGCTGAAACATGTCGACCTACGCTGCGCTCTGACAGGTCTAATTCCTCCCGGTCATAGTCTGAATTTAATCCTGGTCTGGGGACGCCACAATAAACCTAATTGCGTACCCCTGAACTAGTTTTAACTCACTTTCACACATTTTTTTGTTTGAACGTCACTCACCACATCCACGTCTTTTAAGGTATTTAGTATACCTCTTGAACACAAACAAAACATCCCTGAGCTTTTCCCTCTCAGAGAGGGGGGGTTTAAGCCTGCACTATGACCAGGTTCATAGTGCGAGGAGGTTATCCTGTGATTAAGCATGCCACCTTCGGGTGGGTGAGGGAAACCGTCCTTTAAAAGGGACACCCCATTAGCATTTTTCCAGTTCTATAGACCCACAGTTACTCGTTGTGCCAATGGCCCTAATAAACAAAATAAAAACAATAAGAAGAAAAAGTCCATCCAAACAAATACTAACTCGACATCAGCAGCCGATTAGGGTTTTATCGCTATGTGCATGGACATAAATGAACCATCAAAAACAACCAAATAAAAGAATGGGCCACATGCTTTATGTATTTCAGTGCAGAATGGAATCTTAAAATGTTCAATATATGTGAAAATGGTGGTCTATCTGTTTTGGGTGGGGGTGGGGGAGAGACCTCGGCTCCCGTCCAACTGTGCAGCTGAGGTGGAGTAGAAAATCTTCAAATGCTTCAAGACTTCTTAAGATCGAACGTGACCCCGCAACTAGCTAGGTTGAGAGAGGATGTAGCCCATTGGAGCTCCCTGCCTATCTCATTGATGGGCAGGGCTGCAATTTTCAAAATGATGACACTCCCTACACTCCTATACATGTTCCAGAACACCCCATTTAGGATCCCACCGGACACATTCCGGAGAATACATAGGGATGTTTCGTCATTATTGTGGCAGGGTTTGACTTCGAGAATAGCACTTAAAAAACTCCAAAGGGGGTCTGTGAGGGAAGACTGGGGGTCCCGGATGTCATGCTATACTACTGGGCCTCACAATTGCAGGTGGTTAATGATTGGGCCTTTGCTGACCAAGGGGAGCCAGCCTACCGCATGGACAGATGGGCCATGGGACAGGTCAGATATGAAGAGATCCTATATAAAAAAAGAAACCATGCGTAATCTGCCGACATACACTCGCACAGTGACACAAGCCTGGAGGGAGGCGACACATTTCCTGGGATGGACCAATAAGATAACATCCCAAACTCCGCTATGGCATAGCCATGCGCTGAGCAAGGTGAGAAGCTTGAAGGGATTCACTAGTTGGGAAATGATCGGCATAGAACATATGGGGGATGTATGGAGAGGGCAGACTTTCTTCAAGAATTTGGCATGGCTTAAACAGAATATTTTAAGTACCTGCAATTGGGGCATGCCCTCAGAAAACATGTAATAGAAGGGAAACAAATACCTGAGGCGACCCCATTAGAAGATCGCCTATTGCTGGGTCCAATGACCGAAAAGAATATTTCCCTGATCTACAAGAAATTACTAAACAACTCCCAGGACCCCCTCGAGAAACTAAGAGTGACATGGGGAAACGGCCTAGGCGGGTTAGAGGATGATGAGCGGGTTGAGGCAATACAAAGTCCAAGAGAAGTCTCTATTTGATCTCACTTTCGTCTTGTACAGCTGCACATTCTGCACAGATCTTATTATTCTAGGGTGGTTCTGTGCAGGATCGGGAGGGCGGAAACATCACAGTGTGTGCGTGGGTGTAACCAGGAAGGCACTTTCTTTCATATTCTCTGGGACTGTCCCAAAATTCAAGAATACTGGGCACATGTGGTGGGGATAATCACACAGGTAATAACGCAACAGGTCCCACTTGATGCCAAGAAGCTCCTCCTGAATATCAGTGGGGAGGAGCCATGGCCTAAGTTCCAAAATATTTGGCTAACTTTGGTGGAAATGGTGGCAAACAGGAATATAGAGAGAGCCTGGGGCCGGGCAGTTTTGCAGCGTGAATCTTTCTGGATTCACTATGCTGTGCATTATTCCGCGGTCTAGTGGTTGGGTCCGGAATCATAGTCTTTTTTTTTTTCATGTAGCCCAGGTGGGCGTCGACGCCCCACCATTTGGTGTCCTCCCGTGACGTTGGCGCGCTTCCTCCGGAAGCTCCCACCTTAGGGCCCCATCTTCAGATTCTTTTTTCCGCCGTTGGGTCTGGATCGTCGTGAAGAGCTCCAGAGTTGGAAGAGGAGAGAAGAAGTAAGAGAAAAGCAGAAAGAACCGAGAAAAATTGGAGATCTTCATCACAAGACAAAGAACATACTACCAGGACGACGAAGCTGGTGAGAGGTAGAAGAAACTTCGACGTCCAACGGAGAATGCGCACACAGGGGGCTCCCTGAGCGCGGGAATGGACAAGACACCATTCAAGTTCTGTCGTAACTGCCACCACAAGTTCGCACAGAAAGACCAACATCCAGTCTGCAACCTCTGCCTACCGATCGACCATCGAAGCGACGACTGCAAAGCCTGCGCAGCATTCGCCACCAAGACCCTCAGGGTGAGGGACAGACAGAGGAGAGCAAACTACAGCATGCAGGGCCAAGGGCCACCTCCGTCGCTGCGGGACCTGGGCCTCTCCAGTGGGGAAGAGGACAACATCGCCGAGGGACCAGAGGACTGCACGGTCGTAGAGACCGATAACACTTCCAGGAAGGAGGTAAGAGACACGTCGACCCAAAGAACCCCGACAGACTCTCGAAAATCCGAGCCAAAGTCCTCGAAAGGAGCACCGGCGTCGAAGCACTCGACGACCGAAGCTGCATCCACAGACAAACAGCCCAGCGGATCCTTCGAAAAGGACTCCCGGTCGGCGAAAGCTCTTGACACACCCAGGTCGTCGAAGCACGGTTCCGAGAAACCGCACTCGACGCCGAAGGGGAAAGAGCAGAAGGCACCTCCGACGTCAACTACGACCTCGAAGAGAACTGCCGAAACTCTCGACGCCGCTCAAGCGGCGGAGATGGAGAGGAAGAAGAAAGGCTCGAGGCCGAAATGGCCAGTATCATCCAAAAGAAGAAGGACTTCGACGACCGGATGAGTAGATACACCATCCCTTCGAAGCCCTCGACGGTCGTCGAAGCGGAAACGCAAGAGGAGTTCGACAGCACCGAGCCGCCGAAAACTCCCGAACCGTCGGAACAACAGGACGAAGAGGTCCTGTACGATTATACGGAGGGTGATGACGACCAGCAGACGCACTTCGGCTCGACACCCTCGGAGGCTCAAGACCTGGAATGGCAGGATCTCGACGCCGAAGACCCGGAGGAGGCCGTGGAGACGTATCCGTCGAGGCCTTCGCCGCCGGACGACATAGGAGTGTACAACATGGTCGTCAGGAACGCGGCAGCCACCTATAGAGTGGAAATGGAGGAGGAAAAGCCTAAAGCCTGTTTTCTCCTGGAAACACTGCTACCAACACAAACTAGGAGCCAATTCCTTCCTATGCTCCCTAGTGTGCTAGACCAAGGCAGGGAAGCTTTCAAGGAGCCATCTACCTGCAGATCGGTCACACCCAGAACTGAGAAAAATATAAACACTCTTCAAAGGATCCACCATATATCCAGGGATCTGTGCCAGCTGATTCAATAATAACAGCAACAGCCAGGAAGAGGGCCAACGTTCCCACAAACTCCGGTCCGCCCCCAGACAAGGAGAGCAAGAGGATCGACCTCACAGGGAGGAAAATTGAAAGGAATGCGGCAATACATTGGCGCATTGCCAACTCCAACGCCCTTATAAATAGGCACGCCTACCAGCACTGGGAAGAAGTTGGGCAGTTGCTCAAACTGCTCCCCACAGAAAACCAGCAGAGAGCGGCACACCTGGTGGAAGAGGGGAAGAACATGGCCAACACCTGCCTAAAGTCAGCCCTAGACGCAGCTGATACATCAGGCAGGCTGATGATGATCGGGGTGACAGAGAGGAGACATGCCTGGCTCAGGATCTCCGGGTTCAAGCCGGAGGTACAAAACAACATCCTGAAGTTGCCCTTCAACGGGGAAAAGCTGTTCGGCACGCCCGTGGACGAGACGCTGACGCAGCTCAAAAAAGATAACGAAACGGCAAGGTCCATGGGAGCACTACAGTTCAGGGGTATGAGAAGGAGCACCCCCTCACGAAGACCAAACGGCAGAGGTGGAAACCAGCCGGGAACATCGCACCAGGCCTTCCAGCAAACATTTCAGGGAAGCAGCCAGGCACAACAGGGTCAGCAGCAACAAGGCTGGCAGAACCAACAGAGGGGCCAGTCCTTTCGTAGCCGACCAAACGGACGAGGCAATACAAGAAGAGGCGGCCAGCAGCCCGCCCCCAAGTGACTCCACACTACAACACGTGCCCGCACCCCCAACATCGCTAGTGCCGCGGCACAACAAAAGACACGGACAACATTTACAAATTTACCATCATACAACGCCCGTAGGAGGAAGACTAAAACACTTCTCCCAGGAGTGGGAGAAGATAACAACCGACAAGTGGATACTCAACTTCATACAGTTCGGCTACTGCATAGAACTCGTAAAGAAGGCCACCAAACAAGAGGCCAACAAACAAAAAACATTCAACAAAAGAGCTGTCACTATTGTGGCAGGAAGCACAAGAACTCCTCCACAAACAGGCTATAGAAAAGGTGCCGTACAGAGAAAAGGGCACAGGAGTGTACTCCAACTACTTCCTCGTACCAAAAGTAGACGAAACGTTAAGGCCCATACTGGACCTATGGTTCCTAAACAAATACATCAAAACTTCAAGATGACGTCCTTACAAGAGGTCATACCTCAAATAAGGCACAGGGATTTTATGTCCACAATAGACCTCAAGGATGCCTACCTACACATACCCATAAACCAAAGACACAAGCGTCTGCTCAGATTCACCATCAGCATGACGCACTACCAGTTCACGGCCCTAGCCTTCGGCCTCAAATCAGCGCCAAGAGTATTCACCAAATGCCTAGCTGCCGTAGCAGCACATCTGCGAAGACAGGGGATACACGTATACCCCTACCTAGACGACTGGTTGGTAAAGCGAACTCCTACAACCAATGCAAACTACATACTCAGCAAGTCACACAAACGCTGACAAAACTAGGCTTCTCCATACACAAGGAGAAGTCATCGCTGGAACCAGAACAAGTGGAGATCTTCCTGGGTGCGAAGATCGACACCATTCAGGGGAGGGTGTTCCCCAGCGAGAAAAGGATCCTCGCACTACTGAAGGAGACTCGCCGCTACCTGAAGGGGCAACGTCTGACAGTGAGGACAGTGAGCAAGCTCATGGGCATGATGGCATCCTGCATACATTTAGTCCCCAATATTCGGCTACACATGAGACCATTCCAGGAATGGCTGCAACAGCAATGGTCACAGGCAACAGGGAGTTGGGAAGATCTAGTGGTTGTAACGCACGCAGTGCAGGAAGAGATAGCATGGTGGAACAGGGGCAACATAACAAGGGGAAACCCATTCACACCACCAACCCCAACAGTGACCATCACAACAGACGCATCCCAGATGGGGTGGGGAGCGCACATGAAACTGCTCAAGGTAAGGGGGTTATGGACACAAACAGATGCCGTCAAACACATCAACTACCTAGAACTCAAGACCGTGTTCCTTGCCCTAAAAGCGTTCCAGAAACAGCTGTACGGCCAAAGGGTGTTAGTACAAACAGACAACACCACAACGATGTTCTACATCAACAAGCAGGGAGGAACACACTCAGTGGCGCTCTCAGATCTAGCGCAACAGATATGGAAATGGGCAATTCCATTGCAAATAGACCTCCTGGCAATACATCTGCCAGGGAAGGACAATGTGGAAGCAGACAGACTGAGCAGACAGACGTCAATCTCACACGAGTGAGAGCTCAACGCGCAGGAGACGCGAAAACTATTCAAGAAGTGGGGGACCCCACAACTAGACCTGTTTGCAACACACCAGAATGCAAAATGCCAATACTTCGCAGCCAGGCCATCAATCCCAAGGAAATGCCCTATGGATGAGCTGGTCAAAGACATTTGCCTACGCTTTTCCACCGATACCGCTGATACACAAAGTGCTCAGCAAGTGCAGAACAAGCAACATGACACTAATTCTGGTAGCACCACAGTGGGCCAGGCAGTCCTGGTTCTCGCAGATCGTGGAGATGGCACAGGGACCACCACACAAGTTCCCAAGAAGGAAAGACCTGCTCTCGCTACAAAACGGAAGGGTACTCCATCCAGAACCAGAGAGCCTCAGCCTAGCAGCGTGGCTCCTGAGGACTTAGAGTTCGCTCACCTCAAGCTTCCACAAAGCACGATGGCAGTGCTGAGAGAAGCGAGGAGACCCACCACACGGAAATGCTATGCAGCAAAATGAAAGAGATTCACTGAATGGTGCATCAACAAAAAGCTCCACAGGAGAATCACTAAAGAATCAACTGTGCTAAAATACTTAACACACTTACTAAAAAGTAACCTAAGCTGCACTTCGCTAAGAGTGCACCTGGCAGCAATAGTAGCCTATACAAGAGGAGAAACAGGGAAAAGCTTCTTTACATCTCAAGTAGTAAAAAGATTCCTAGAAGGAGCCAAAAGAATAGCACCGCCAAAGAGGATGCCACCGCCTGCATGGAACCTCAATGTAGTTCTAACACAGCTTATGAAAGCACCGTTCGAACCCATCCACAAGGCATCGCTACATATGCTCACAATAAAGACGGCCTTTCTGGTAGCGATTACCTCGCTACGTAGGGTGAGCGAGTTGCAGGCACTCACACTACAAGAACCCTACATTCAGATTCACAATGACAGGGTGGTAATGAGGACGGACCCACACTTCATGCCAAAGGTGGTGTCCAGGTTCCATGTAAACCAAACAATACAAATTCCCAGTTTCTTCCAGAAACCATCCACCAGCGCTGAAAGGGCACTGCACACTCTGGATGCCAGGAGAGCAGTAATGCATTACATCGAAAGGACTAAGGATTGTAGAAAAACAAAGCCGTTCTTTGTGTCCTTCGCAAGCAGTTTCCTGGGCAGACCAGTGACGAAAAATACCATCGCACGATGGATCGCACAAACAATTCAATACTGCCACAAACAGGCAGGCCAAGAGCTACAGGGAGCAGCTCAGGCTCACTCAACCAGGAAAAAGGAGCAACAATAGCCTTCCTAGCAAACACACCTATCCAAGACATTTGCCTGGCGGCAACATGGGCTTCAGTGCACACATTCACTAAGCACTACTGCGTAGATATACAGATGAACAAGGAAGCACAAGTAGGTCAAAAAGTGCTTCAACATATATTCAACAACCAACGCTCATCTTCCACCCAGCCGCCACAAATATAGCAAACCGCTACAAAATCTATGCACAGCATAGTGAATCCAGAAAGATTCACGCTGCAAAGCGAATAGTTTCTTACCTGTCGGTATAGTTTTGCAGCTTGAAGACTTTCTGGATTCACTAGCGAACCCACCCGCCTCCGCCAGAAAGATGAGACAGGAGGAAGATGGGACTAACAAATGGAAAACACCTTCAAAAGGGTAAAAGGATTAACAACACAAGCACAAGACAAAAAAAAAAAAAGAATCCGAAGATGGCGCCCTAAGGTGGGAGCTTCCGGAGGAAGCGCGCCGACGTCACGGGAGGACACCAAATGGTGGGGCGTCGACGCCCACCTGGGCTACACGAAAAAAAGAAAAAAAAAGACTACGATTTCGGACCCAACCACTAGACCGCGGAATAATGCACAGCATAGTGAATCCAGAAAGTCTTCAAGCTGCAGAACTATACCAACAGGTAAGAAACTATTCGATCTCCCGACTAGGGAGGAGTGGGAATCTGATATAGACTGGTGCCAGGCAGCAGAACGAGTGGTGTACCAGAGCAGGGGGTGTTCTGGGAAGCGGGAGAAGGTCTGGGGGGAGCAGGGTGGCAGGCATACAGGGGTCTCTGATTTTGAGAGTATCCGAAAATACTGGAAAATGGACAGTAGCTAAATGACCCTCTAAGCATTGTCCACACGACCTCCCCCACCCTTCCCCTCTCTCATTCTAGAACGGGCTTAACCATTGATATAACAATTTGGCCGTAAAAGCGCCAGTAATGTGATACATGTTTAATGTTTAGATATTAGATGTCTGTAACAAATAATACCAGTTGAATATCAATTGATTCTAAAACTCCCGTGTATGTATTATGATGCAATTGTGAATAAAAAGTTTTTTTTAAATTTGTGAAAATATCCTGCAAGAAGTTCATTTTTCTTTTTAATGAACCAGATCATGTAAATATACATTGTTGGTGGAGAAATCGAAATCAAGCAATGTTTCTAATTAAAACCCTCTTATGGTGCGAGAGGACAGGGTCAGAGTCTCTTCTCAACGAGGAGCAGCGAGTGTTGATCTGTTTCTTACATAATCACATATCTGTTTTTTTCAAAGATCTTGAACATGGGATATCGGGGCATTTAAAAATAGATTTAAAACAGTTTTTGTGTTCTTGGAATAATATAAATGCCTGCTGTCCAGTACTACATCAAGCAATCCTCTCCTTCCCTGATCTAGCTGCACAGACTGATCAAAGGATGCACCACTTAATGCTACTTTGATGATGCGCCAAAACACTGTTCCCTTCAACTCTGAGGTGCTTTTGTTTCCTTTCCAGAGATGGGCAGGACCCAGCTGTGTGGTGCAGGATGCTGCTGTTTCCTTTTCCCAAGATGTCATATCCTTCCTCGAGTTTCCTTCCGGCATCACCTGGCTGGTATCTGCGCTTCCTCCTGCAAAGGCCGGACTCGCTACATAAGGACGGACTCCCTAGCCCTCCGACATCTGCCTTTTGCTTCTGGGTGGACCATCCTGTGGATGCTGTTACACTTTTATTAACATTTATCTCAAATTATCAATGGTATAACTTTTGTGTTGGGGTGCTGGTGTTAGAATGACAGTGCAAATAGACTGATCTAGTGTATTTCCTGGACAGCCATCACTGTGACCCAGTTGTATTCTACAAAAAAATATCAGTGCGAAGAAACGTTTAATATTTGTAAGGAACACTTTTTTATTCTGCTTTTTTTCTCCATGACGGTGGAGCATTTCTGCCAGCATAACCCGGGTTGTGGGAGAGAAAATAGTATTCCTGGCTTAGTACTGTGGCTTACTATTTTTTAAGAATTTTTTTTTTTTAAATGGAGATTTTTAAATGTTTTATTTATTTGATATTGAAGGGGTATATGTTTCAGGGTCTCGGGAGGCATGATTTGAAGGGACATGCCAGTGTACCTCATTTGGTTAAACTGAAACAAGATTTGTTGTTTAAAAAAAATGCAGACCCCTCATTCCATAAGGAGATTTTGCAG
Source organism: Calotriton arnoldi (assembly GCA_963921515.1). Taxonomy (NCBI): domain Eukaryota; kingdom Metazoa; phylum Chordata; class Amphibia; order Caudata; family Salamandridae; genus Calotriton; species Calotriton arnoldi. The sequence continues at coordinate 2,816,039 of CAWUFW010001281.1, read as the reverse complement.
TAAGAATCTCTTCTGGGTGGGGTGAGGGGTTAATTTGACCTGTCTTGTAGACGTGGACAATGATTCACCTTTCCCCGCAGTGTGGGAAACCTTCCTGGCGCATAGCTATTTCCAAATCAAGGCTGCTTTTGTATGACTGTTACCAAGTCAGTGTTCAATAGTGTATTCAAATAGACCGTGCGGCTGTACTTTTCCATGACCGACATTAGCAGTAGTATGCCTCCCCTAAAGTGCCTTACGCAGATAGTTTGTATTTTAGTGTGTTTTTTTTATCTGTTTTACCAAAAATGAGGCATAAGTATTTTTCTCTAAGTGGTTCAGTAGTCTTCTCGTCAGAAACTTTTGACGTGCCATTTTTTTAATTTATTTTTATTTTTAAAAAGAGCATCCGAATCCAGACGGTTCGAACCTTGGCTGTATCCAAGAGGATTCCCTCTTCTCACTGACTCGGCAGGTATGGCATAACATAATACTGATCTCCTCCCCTTCAGGTAGAAGGGCTTATAAATGCACTGTTATCCAAGCACTCTGATTTTGAAGAGAAAAAAACCTAGTGATTACCCTGGGGCTTCAAGGGTTGAAAGATTACTTTCATGTGAGCTGGCTTGGCACTGCGGACACTTAGTGTGATTTTAAGGCTACGCATAGCATTATGTATTTTTCAGACTTGAGACTGTTAACCAACATTAGATTTTAATATACACCATTTTGTATTCCCACTCCATATTAATGGTACAGCTGATTGATTTTCCTGGTCGGACAGAGCAAATGGATAGCACAATTATGACTTTGGATGGAACTAATATATTGGGAGCCCTGGTAACTGGGGGGGCGGGGGAGAATGGTGGGGAGATATTGCTTAAAGATCCAATATTGACCTGGACAGACACATGGCAGGCCACATCCACTTGGGTAACGGTTTAATCCTAGCCAAACCTGAAGATCACAGATTCAAATCCCAGCAGGGCCAGCACAACTCCTTCCCCATCACAAGCACATTGTATATCAACCACCGCCTCTGCAACACAAACAGATGTTCATCCTCGCACCTTCTCTATAATTTCTCCTCCTCTCAAGCCAGCATTTACACGTTAACCACATCTCCCACCCACCCCCACTCAGTCTGTTCTATATCACAACCAAGGGTGTTTCTCCTTCTCTCCCTAGCACAGGCAGGCCATTTCCTGCCTTGCTGCCACCAAAGGCACCATACCCATCGTCCACCCTCCACAAATCCCACCACTTACACCAACCTTCCTTGTTTCTTTGGGACATGCATCGCACTTCTTCCACATGACCCCTGCCAACTTATCATTTTTCTCTCCATATTCCTGACCCCTCAACAGCACAGGCATATAATTTCTCCCCCAGCCCAAGGTTTCAACCCATCTCCAGCACAGACTGCTTACTCAAAAGCAAGGTATGTGGCTCGATAACCACCCTGACCCTTAGTAACACCAGTATAATGAACCCTCAGGTCCTCACTGGTGAAAGGGAACCAGAATATTCATCCTTACTTCTTTTTCCCCAGAGTTGTCCTCGAGCAGTGTTTGAGTGAAAAGAGACCAGGAAAATTGTGACAGAGATTTCCTCAGCTTCATGTGATGTCTGTTACCATGCCATGTTGTATCTTGCCATTTTGTATTATTTGCGGTTTAGATCACAGAAGATTATATTTGTGCATTTAAAGGACAAAGAAACACAGCTTCTTTAAAACGAATCAGTATTGATGTGTGAGCACTGCTTCTCCTATTGTAAGTGGCATTGTACGGTTTATTCACTGGAGTCTAAATACTGCTGTTTATCATGCAATAAACAGGTTTAAACTTGTTGTGTGGTTATTCTTTAACTAGTTGTCAAGGAGGGCTGTTTTTTTATAATTGTCTATTAATAAACACATTGGGATTGCATTTTTATTAATTCTCTGTGTTGAGGATGCTGGTCTTGATGCCCTGTGTGGTGTAAAAATCAGTAGTGGGATAAAAGTTAGTTTTTTGGGGGAAGGGGGCGGCAGGAGTCACTGGGAAGATGGGCTTGTAGGCCACAGCCGACGTAGTTGTGGTCGTTTGCCACTTATAACTTGGGGACCATCCTTTTCTGGCTCTGCAACTCGAGCCAAATAGAACCCTTTCTGCACTTGAATCTGAAGTTATTGAGGAAGAGCAGTCCCGGTCTTCTTAGAGTGATTGCTTGGAGGAGGAAGAACTCTGAACTCAATAGTCAAACAACAGATCAAAAGAAAATGTCTGGCCCAGTGCTCATCTTAAAAATTGAAAAAAGTAGTCTTGCAGCAGTTCTAAATACTATACAGTTCAATAGATCCACTATACAGGGTTGTCGTAAGTTGCACTAAAAATCATAAGATACTGCACTCTACTCCCTTTCCCTGTAACATTCTTCCCTCCCCCTGAGGTCGGGATCCTCCTTGTACTGTCTCCGCTATTCCATGGTATATGCAAGGATTAGGTTTAGGTGCAGAATGCTAAAAGTTCTCGTGAATTGTGAAAGGCAACTCAATGTTAAGTCTTTGGATGGGTTTTGTAACACATATTCTAATAGGGATATCTAGCCGCAGATTTCTCACCTTTTTAGTACTCCCCCAGGCATCAGACTGGATACGGAAATTTTCAGCTGTACCTTTGAGCACAGGTAGGTGGCACGCACTGACTCCATTCTGCTCCTGAATGACATACCGAGCCTATATAGGCACCACCCCTGCACGCTGACATCAGTTGCTTTTAAGACTGCCTGTGCAGATTTAAGAAGTCTGGTGGCCACGCTCCGATTCTTTAGATCCTTCTTGACTCCCTCTGGCGCTCCTGTCGGCCCAATGGAGCTGAGAGCTTCTCCACCTGAGTTACCGCTGGTGGGTTGGCCCTCGGTGCCAGCTGGGCCCTTTGAACCCATGACGGGGCCTTCTCCAGTTCCACTCTCAACTCTACCTCCGGTGCTATGGTCCACACCCGTTCCCGGTTCATCAACGCTGATGCCGCCTCTGGAAGACTAGCCTTTTGTCCTCTCTGACGATGAGTCGGCGTGGGTTCGACCTTGACCGAAGTCATGTCCGGCCACCATTGAAGCTCCATTTCTGCCGCTTGATCTGCCACCACAATGACCACAGCACACCCTGCATTCCCTGTTTGGCACACAATTCAGATAACAATTATGATGCGGTGATGGGATTGATCAACCCTATCATGAGGAAAATTAGTATGATGACCTGCAGGCGGCTAGTGACTATGATACCTTCCCTGAGTTCAGATTCCACTCACCCCCTGACCCTGCCACTAAGGAGAGTGCTTACTACGCCATGGTTATGCGTAGGGCATCCAAAGTCCTTGCCCTCCTGCTCCATGCCGTGGAGGTCAAGACCAATATACTTACGGAGGTTCTTCAGCTGGATCGGACATCTACTGAACTCCTCTTACCTTTTAACGAGGCCCTTATCAACACTTTATAAGGGGCATGAGCCAAACCTTACTCTGGCCCCTCAGTCAAACACCAAATTGCACGACATTGCCTTGCCCCGGGCAACCCTGCATTTTTAACTCTGCACCCCTCACCTGGAAGGTTGGTGGATCAGCTGCCTGCCAGCAAAACCAATCCCAGCACCTTTCTTACTACTTCCTTTCTGCACTGCCGCACCTTCCACCAACGACTGACGGAGGACCATCTTTCCATTTTGAAGTAGGAAGTGCAAGCCCTTTTGGCCAAAGGGGATATCTAGAAGGTGCCCGCACCAGTAGTAGGAAATCATTGCTATTCCTTCTACTTTCTTGTGCCCATGAAGGATGTAGGACTTCATTCTATTTTAGACCTGCACTTCTCAACACCTTGATCTGGAAGGAAAAAAAAAATCACATTGGCCCAGGTCTTGTATGCCTTCGACCCTGGAGACTGGATGGTGGCATTAGACCTGCAGAACGCCTATTTCCATATACCCTTGCTGCAGGCCAATCTGGGCGACCTGCAGTTCATGGTGGGATAGGAGCATTTTTTGTTTGCTGTGCTCCCCTTTGGTTTCACCAGGACCCCTCTGGTGTTCACGAAAGTGATGGTGGTGGTGGCAGCACATCTTCGTAGGTCAGAGGTGCCAGTCTCCCCCTACCTTGATGACTGGCTGTTGACGGGCTCGCTCCAGGCAGTCGTCAACCACCTCCAGACTACACCTAAATTCTTTCATCAACGGAGTACACTGTTAGCGTACCGAAGTCACACCTGACTCCTTAGATTCCCCCCATTTTCAGGGCCATTCTGAAAACGGTTCTGTTTTGTGCTTTTCCTCTGGGGAATGTCCAGGACATTCAGGATATGATCCCGATCTTTTGCCTTGGTCCTGGATTTCAGTGACGTCAACTCTGAATCTGCTGGGACTGATGGCCTTCTGCATCCTCCTGTTCGAGCACGCCAGGGGGCATATGCGGGCTCTGCAGTGGGATCTGAAGTCTCACTGAACACAGGATCAAAGGGATCTCTCCAACCACTGTCCGATTTTGGTGGAAATTGCAAAAGATCTGCAAATGTGGTTACTGGACTGCTATTTGGTTAGCGGCAGACCCTTCTCCCCCACACACAACTCACAGTGGTGACCAATGTATTGCTTCTGGTTTGAGGTGGCCATCTGGGAGAGGTGGGGATCAGAAGCCTCTGGTCTCTGACAGAGTCCCGGCTAATTGTCAACCTTCTGGAGTGTGGGGCCACCCGCTTGGCGCTGCCTTCCTTCCTTCAATTTATCGGGGGGAGGCTGGTACAGGTGATCATGGACAACACTAAAGTCATATGGTTCTGCAACAATCAGGGCTGGTTGGGTCACAACCCTGTACCAGTAGGCCTTTCACCTCTGGAAATAGCTGCCGAGCTGCAACTGTACATGAATCTGCCAAAGGAATGACAGAGATGGAGTAGAAGAGCTCCACTACAGACACCGAGACTTTACTGCTAGACACTAAGGGTACTCTTGTCTAATGATACCAAGATAGACTGATGGCATGTCTTGTATCACCTTATGGAACAGATTGACAGAAAAAATGGCAGATTGGATGTAGCTGAAAAGTGAATCTTAGACCTAGAAGACAACTCAAAATGGAAAGATTGGTGAAAAGGAAAAAAATTACCAACACCGTTGTAGCTAGGAATGAGGATTTGGAGGCGTATTAGCATTGCAATAACATCAGAATTACTTGAGTGGCCGAATCAATTAACATAGGATGACCAGACACATTTAGGGAATACCTATTGGCTGAATTATTCCGAAGGGCTAACGCTTCAGAAACATTCTTGGTGGAATGAGCTCATCGTTCTCTCAGCCATACAGTACTTCCGGGCCTACCTCCCAGAACGATTGTCAATAGGCTCCTTAACTTCAGGGACCTAGATACAACCATGCGGCTGCCGAGAGAGAAGAAGCCGGATTACGCTATGGCCATATTTCCAGACTTTACCTCAACGGTACAGGAGGCTGGATGTGCTAAAGTCATGTGGGTCTGCGACAATCAGGGCGGATGGTGTCACGACCCTGTGCCAGAAGGCCTTGCATCTCTGGAAATGGCTGTACCACCAAGGGATCTTCCTGGAGGTGAACCACCTGGCTGAATCATTGAATGCCAGGGCAGACAAGTTTAGCCGTCGGTGCCTGGCAGATCACGAGTGGCAATTACACTTGGAGGTGGTGCAAGGTCTCTTCCAAGCATGGGGAGAACCCTGGATCGATCTGTTCGCCATTGCCAAGAATGCACAGAGTCAGGACTTTTGTGTTAGTCGTGGCACAGAAGTGAAGCATATTCTCAAACCCAAAGGCATTAGCTGTACAATGCTGAATCCAGCTACATTGAAGGTGGACATCCACGGGAAAACATATCTCTACCAGTGCGACAGCCACATTCTGCAAGAAGCACATCAACGTTAAGAAACCATCGCCACAACCAGAAAGGTCGTCCTTCATGGCAGAAGGCCAAAATTCTGCCGCAGATGCAAGCAACATAGAATGAACTACCCTCACTAAATCCAGATACTCTGGACTGGTCATGGATGCGGCCTCTCATACGGGGCCAGACTGAGACATGGGACAAGGCAGCTGCATGCTAAACTATGAAAGAGCAGGGCTGGACTGTGGGTATGAACCATGACCCTTTACAGGATATATGAGGCGATAGCCACACTGTACTAAGTCCTCTCCAGAGAGACGTCACGTCCCATGGTGTGTTTCACCTCTAAACTACCAATATGGATTAGTGTTTGGTTTGCTGCGGTGACATGGCACTGATATTTAGGGTGATCAGTGCGGGTAGGTGTTCTTGTTTTGTTGGATTTCTTCAGTGTTTTAGTTGTACCACATAGCTAGATATATATCTATATCTGATAGAGACATCTAGCCGCAGATTCCTTAACTTAGAATATCCCCAGGCGTCAGACTGGATCCGGAAAATTTTGCGCAGCAGCACCTCTGCGCGCCGGGGGGCGGCGCTGCCTGGCTCCGCCCTGACGTCCCCGGGCATGACGTCAGTGGAGCCATATAGGACCCTCCCGGCGCGCTGACGTCAGTTTCCTTCTTTTCCGCGTCCCAACGCGGATCTGGGATTCAGCTGTTCCTCTGGCCTGTTTTTCTTCAGGCCCCTTTTTCGACGCCCCTCGGCGTCGGGTAACAGTGTGCGATGCCTTCGGGCTTTAAAGTGTGCGAGACTTGTTCGTGACAGATGTCGGCGTCGGACCCGCACACCATGTGCATGTGGTGTCTTGGGTCGCACCACGACTCCGTGGAGTGTGCCGCCTGCCGGCAGATGCGTCCGAAGTCCCTACGGGAGCGCCGGATGAAGCTCCTGGACGCCCGGATATCCCACACGGCGTCTCCCCGTCGCTCTCCGGTTGGTTCTTCTGTCCGCGTCCGCTCCAGGAGTCGTTCCCGCGACCATCGCTCACCTAAAGGAAAGTCCAAGCACAAGTCACGGAGGTCGAGGACCTCGCTTCCACGTGACGATGGGGGTCATGGTTCCCGTTCCGTCACGGAGCCGTGCCCCCCCGAGTCAGCCTCCATTTACCCACCCTTTCCGGGTAATGGTGCGACTCGACCCCAAATGGAAGCCTTCTACAAGGCTCTGCACTCCATCTTCGGGTCACCTCCTCTCCCTGGCGCGCCTTCGGGTTCCACAGAGGAGGTAGGCGTTCAGGTCGGATCTTCGCCGGCGGGTTCGCCCTCGGCACCGGCCGAGTGCCTCGACTCCGGAGTTGTGCCGACGTCGGGTCACAACCCCCATGGGCGTTCCAGCCCCACGTCGTGCCATTCTGCCATGTCTCCGCATAGCCCCTGGCGGCTCCCTGCGTCGACATCGGCGGCACCATGTCTGTCGCCTCCTGGTCGTCATACTCCTTCTCCGCACCTATCGGTGGTGGGGACGTCGACTCGTGCCCCAGCCGGGTCGCCTCTCCTGGAGGTCGGCGCCGTCACCAGTTGATTCTCCGCTTCCGGAGGACACCGATCCGTTATGCCTGGGGTTGTCTCCACGTCGTTTGGCTCCGATGCCATGGGGTCAGTGGCCCCTTGTTCCTCCTGCTGCGGGACGTGTCAGCTTGCAGCCGTCCCCTACAGATGGCCTATTGTCGCCCTCCAGGACGCCCACTGAAGCTGGTGCTTTGTTTTTAAGGGGTATTCGCAGGGCTGCAGCTGTTTTACACTTGTGCCCTCCTTCTGGCTCCTTGTCCTCCGATCCATTATTGGATCTCCTCCACCAGGGTGAGGTGGATATTGAGCCCTTGCTGCCTTTTAGTGGCTTGTTGTTCGACACACTTCTCGGAACGTGGACACGGCCCTCTTCAGGAGATGCTGTCGACCGGGCCATTGCGCATCGGCATCGTCCGGCCCCTGGGGGCCCAGCCTGTTTGTCCCTTCAGCCTGGGGCTCAAGGACTCGTAGTCCAGGTGGCTTTTGCCACGCAGCCTTCCTCTCCGCCTCTATTGTTGCCTCCTACTAGGGAGTCTCGCTGGTTGGAGACATGTGGACGCAGCATTTTTGCGTCCACTAGTTTAGCCTTACGTGCTCTAAACACGGCTTGCGTCTTTACCCGGGCTTCTTGTGCCCTTTGGGACTCTGTGGAGTGTCTTTTACCTTCCCTCCCTGAGAGTATTCGTGCTGACATGGCTCGTCTCCTTCATGAAGGCCGAGAGATGGCACGCTTTACCATTCGGTCTGCCGTTGACTCCACCGATTCGGTGAGTCGGGCAATGGCGAGGTCCGTTGCTCTGCGCCGCCAGGCTTGGCTGCGCGACGGGGGTTTCCCCGATAATGTTCGTGACAGTCTCCGGGATTTGCCATTTGATGGTGTGTCCCTGTTTAACGAACATGCGGACTCTGCGGTTCACCGCCTTCTGTCTACCCTTCCATAGTTTTTATTCTGTTCTGGTCCGGTTGCGGACTTTGTCCTCGCCCTCTGCTGTGTTGTCTCTGCTTCATGTCGGCCCTGGGTTCCTGCTGTAATACCTGAACGGCCTGGGCGGCTTCTCGCCGCGTTTTCTTTTCTTTCATGCAGCAAGTCAGCTGCTTATATTTCTATTACATCCTCTGTCTATGAGCTCACGCTCAAGAGGTGCCCCTTGTTGGGGTTGATACTTACCCTATGTGGGGTATTCGTTAGCTATTGTATAGCTAAAGCTGTCTTCTTTCCACAGCAGTCTTAGTAGGCTCCTGTGTAGGGTCCTTTTCACGAAGTTGTCCTGTGGCTGTGCCTCTACGCTCTAACTGCTGCTGCAGGCCCTCCCGGGACGTTCTGGCGGTCCATTTGTTGGTCTCGCCCTCTCGCTCTCTCATGGTGTCTGCTACCGTTCCTTCGCACTCCCCTGCATCTCACTGCTCCATTTCTTGAGGCCCAGGAGGGTTTTCAAGACCTCGTGTGCCCTCATCCCGGAGGACTTTGAGGTCTTACCTCGTGTCTCCTCTTCCATGAGTGTTTTTTCAGGTTAGCCCTCCTTGGGTGGTTTGTGCTGCCTTTTCTCGGCAGCCACTTCCCTTGCAACATCTGGTTCCTAACCGTCTCCTCGTGGTTCTTTCGCCGCGGCTGTCCCATCGGTGAACTACCTACCACAGGGCCCTGTCGCTATCCCCGGGCACGCACAGCTAGCTCGGCACTATTCTTCTGTGTTCTATAAGCGTCCGGTGACTGCTCTCTGGTATGTTCGCTGTCACGGGCTGCTGCGCTTTCCTGCAACTTTACGTTGCCTAGTTCTGCTGCGTAGTCCTTTCATGGTTGGTCTTCGCTCTCCATGGTGGCGTTCTGGGTGCCTTGCTTTTCTGGCCACTTCCCCTGCCAGGGCTCCCCCCTTTCCCTGCTGCATTCCGCGCAGGTGTTGTCGTGCTTTCCTTCGGGCTGCTGTTGCTGCTCTCAGCGGGAGTGTTTTCCCCAGAACATTGTTTGCCTGGTGGGCTATTGTGCATACATCCACTTTTGTTCCTCCGGTACGTTTCGTACTGCCTTCTTCCAGTGCTGCTCGGCCTCCCTCCCTCCCTCCCTGTCTGTCTCGCAGTAGACGGTGGATCTTCCCTACCGCCTGTGGCTGTTGCGTCTGGCTTTGGGCATTGCTCTGTCCGGCACCGCTGCAACCTGGCTGTTGGTGCCCATGGTTTCTTTTCTTTATCAATGCATCCACCGGGCTACGTCCTGTCTTTTCTCCTTTCCGGCGTACTACACACACCCGGACCTCCCACAGGCATGGTCCTTCTTGCGGTGGCCGTGGTCTTATTCCTCACCTTTCGTGAGTGCAAGTCTTCCATGTGTGTAGTTTTGTCGTCTCTCTTTCACGTGATACACCCTGGTGCTGCGTCTCTCGCATCTCAGCTTTTGCTCGTGGCGCATCATGGTGCCTTTCCCCTTCCGTGGTGTGGTTCTGGCGGTACATACAGTGTCTCTTGTGTACTTCTGTCCCCGCGTGCGTAGCACTGGTTGTTGCCATCGTTCTCTGCCATTCTGCCTTTTGCTGCCCGTCCTTTCACAGGTCCGGTGCATGGGCGCTGGTGCGTTGGCAGGTCTTGTGTTTCCAGTAACACTGACTCATCCTGGGCGTCATCAGCATCCTTCCGCTGCTGTTCCCACTTCAACAGTGCTTCTTTCACTGTCATGCATGTCCGTCCTGCATGCTCCGACTCGGTCCATTCTTGTACCCTAGCTGGACCTTTCTCTTTTATACATTTAGTTCCCCTTCTTTTACAGAAGATATCCACTACTCATTCTGCACTGACCCTCTGGTTCTGTGCTCCCTTTCAACTCTGTTTCACCGACCGGGCTTTCCTGCCGCCCTTGGCAGCTTTTGATGCCTTTGCCTCTCATTGTTGGCCACTCCCTATGGACTATCCTAGTCCGGTGTAGGCCGCTCTGGAAGTGCTGACTCCACTGTGTTTAGTCAACTGGTTGACACTTCTGTTCCCTTGGGAACTTAGTGGGGTTCCGTCCCAGACCCGCCTCCTATGGGGTATGGCTTTGGTATCTATTCTAAGTTAAGGAATCTGCGGCTAGATGTCTATCAGATGTACGAGTTACTTACCTTCGGTAACGATGTATCTGGTAGAGACGTTGTCTAGCCGCAGATTCCTTAACGCCCACCCATCCTCCCCAATCTGCGAGGACCTTTTCAGGTGGAGTTTTTCTGCATTCGCCTCCCTTGGGGTGGCTTTGTCTTTCTACGAGGCGGTATCTCTCGCCTCCCTCCCCGTCAGGCTTATTCCTTTGGTTTACTTGTTCTGCTCCTCCCAATCTCATGCTTGGGCGGTGAGTTCAGGTGTCCTGCTTTTTTCCACATGGGTTTCCTCCAGTATGGTGCCTACTGGTGTTCTATACCCTCCCACCCACCTTCTCCATTGATCTTCCTACAGTCAATTAGTTTTGAGGTCTTTTTGACCTGTGCCTCAGTCCAATGGTTCTCTCATGGGGGACAGAGTCTCCCTATTTCTTTCTTTCTCTTCTTTGATCCTGTGGTGTGGGGCTTTCTTGCCTGTCGCTGTTAGCTCTTTTCATTGCCGTTTTGCCTCAGGAGAGGACATTCTCTCGCTTTTGCGGGGTTGCTTCTCCGTATACTGTTCTGCTCTTTTCATTCACTTCATCTGGTGCAGACTTTCTGTCGTCTGCCTTGGTCTTCTTTTTATAGATCAATTTGCCTCAGGGGTGGCATTCACTTCGCTTTTGCAAAACTGCTTCTCAGAGTATTGCTCTGCTCTTTAATTTTCAACAACTCTGTCGACAGTGCTTCTCACTCGTTCATGGTGCTTTCTCACCCTTGGGTTCTTTCTCTCTCACCAATTTTCTTTTTTATTCGCACACTGTTCCCATACTCTCACAGTTTTACTGGGAGCTCCGCGTTGTGGCGCGGAAAAGTTCCTCCGAAGAAAACTGACGTCAGCGCGCCCGGAGGGTCCTATATGGCTCCACTGACGTCCTGCCCGGGGACGACGTCAGGGCGGAGCCAGGCGGCGCCGCCCCCCGTCGCTCAGAGGTGCTGCTGCGCAAAATTTTCCGGATCCAGTCTGACGCCTGGGGATATTCTAAGTTAAGGAATCTGCGGCTAGACAACCAGATACATCGTTACCGAAGGTAAGTAACTCGTACATATGGGTCGCGGATTGGTGCGAGATTCAATTAGATACCATTTCCATAAGAAAATACTAAGGGCCTGATTACAAGTTGAGGTGTTATTTATCGCCCCTGATAAATAATAATACCATGGGGTATGTTATTTATCGGGTGCGATAAATGGCACCTATTATGGGTAATAACATTTGGATTTTGGTATTTAACACACCAAAACTGCATTATACTGTAAATAATGTATGTTTTCCCCTATTAAATTTCGGCAGGTTTGACCTGCCGAAATTTAACGAATGTTGGGTTATTTACCGCATCCGATAATTATCAAATGCGTTAAATAAAACCAAACTCATAATTCCGTCCCATGCATAAACAGGGATTTACATACCAGATGGAATTAGCAGCTCAACTTGCAATCCGGCCCAAACACTATCATGCCATATTTGCAACTGAACAACCTTCACAAAGTGAATCGAGTATTGTCATATTTAGATAGTCACTGAATAGAATTGACTGTGCTCCAAAAGAATTACGTACCTTCATGACGTCCTAATAACCTTGGTAGAAGACGGAGTCTCACAAATATTTCTCCTATAGCACTTACTCCAAAGGTGTATGTATACTTATAGGCAGCCATGTAGACTTTAAGCTGATCCGGAAATTGGAGGACCCTAAGGGTAGATCTATAACACTGGTGGGAGTGCTAGAAAACAAAAAAGTAGTGCTGATGAAGACATATGCCCCATATGTTGACTCGCCCATATTTTTCTCCAACGTTCTCACCATCTTAAGGAATACTGTCAGTATATTATGGGACAGTGATATTAATTTGGTAGTAAAACCCACCCTAGACTGTTCTGGGGCTAGGAGCTCACACAATGCTCTGTCGGCAGACACTGGGTGCTGTCATGGAAATGTGCAGCCTGGTGAATCTGGGCAGGAAAGGCATAAAGATAGGAGGAAGTGCACATTTTACTCCCCGTCACATGGTTCGTTGTCTCCGATTCATTACTGGCTGTTAATCTGTAACATGACATTCTGGGTGACGGAGGTGACCCATCTCCCCTGGACATTATCTGACCACTCTCCAGTGAACCTGGCACTTGACATGCCATGCACCCCAATGAACCGTCCAACCTGGACATTCCTCAGGGGTCCCTTGTAGATCCAATATTTTACATGGAAGTCTGCCCTGCAATAGTGGAGCTTTTCCAACTAAACTTAGCACAGTGTCCAGCCCTCATGCAAAGCATCAAAAGCATATATTTGGGGCACACTAATCGCCAAACACTCCGGCATTCTAGAAGATAGCAAGCAAGGTTGGGATGCCTTGAGAGCATGAAGATATTAGAAGGTTGAATCACTGATGACCCAGTCTGCTTACATTAAGAAACAAAATCAGCCACTACAGAAATACCGTGACCTGTCAGGCTGGAAGGTGAATTTTCTAGCCACAGGCAGTTTCTGTGTCACCCAATGTCGACAACGAGATTGTTGCTTAAATTGAGAGTCTGGCAGGTTGGTTAGGCTCTGGGCTAGGATCGTCTGACCGAATTCTACAAGGCTTACAAAAGCATATTCGCTCCTCATGGATTGGAGGTCTATGCAGCGGTATTAAAAAAAAAAAAATGGCACATATTGCCGCAGCAAGTGCTGCACATTATACCTACCTATGTCGCTGCTCAATTTAGATAACAAAATCTTGGTAAAAGTGATTGCAACTCTCCCATCTCTGTTCCATGAAGACATATAGTCTCTACTACTCCATCAGGATTGGTTCTCCTTAGATCCACAGCAGTTAACTTCGATACAGTATTCACAGTAAATTGAGCCCCGAGTTGAACACCATGGTGGCCCTTTAGGATGCTGAGAAAGGGTTCGACTCATCAGAATGGCCCTTCTTGATGGCAACGCTACAACGGATTGGTGTTTCAGGGAGCGCTAGGAAGCTGCTGTACTCTCAACCAGTAGCACGGATCCTTGTATGTAGTTTAACTTTCAAAACATTTTGTTTGACTTCCTGCATTCCTGCTGTCTCCCCTGGCAATGGACCCATTGACCTGCCAGTTACAAGAAAGCCATGTGCACAGGGTCTTGTACTTCCACTCTGGATGCACGTTGTTTTCTGTGTATTATTTGTGAGGCAACTGGCGGGTAGCTTCTCAACCACGACTCGAGAGATAATCTGATCTGGTTTGTTCTTAGACATATATATAAATTGAATGAAAACTGAATTGTTCACGCAGTCAGGCGTGATATGGAATCCCCGATTAACTGAGTGGAGGACTCAGTTGTATACTTAGGAAGTAGATTACGTAGAGATGCCACAGCAGTTATGTGGTTAAACTATGGTCTGGAAGTAGAGAGATGAACCCACCTGATAAATAACTGGATAAAGCTTCCGCTCTCCCTGGCAGGTCGAGTGGCCCTAGTTAAAATGATTGTACTCCTCAAATCCCTCTACTTTTTTATTTTTTATTTTAGAGTTTTATATAGCGCGAGCTAGACCCGAAGATATCGGGTATCAGAGCGCTTTACATTAGCACCAGTTTCGTTACACAAGGACACATTCATTTTGTTAGGCACGGGGATATTCCGTGATTTGCCCAGAATCACAGGATGTTGAGCGTCGTTGCCGAGACTCGAACCCGGTTCCCCAGCTTCGAGGTCATCCGCTCTAGCTGTAAGGCTACAACCTCTCCCCTTATTTACAAATCGAGCCATCCAGTCGAACAAGTTGACGCTTCCCTATAAGCGGGGCGGGTTTGAGGCTCCAGACGTGCAGTGTCATTTTTCCAGACATTGGTATCGCCCAGATGTCCTTATGTTACACTGGAGGGAGAGTGAACCGATGGGGTCCTTTTAAGGTCTCTCTTGCCATAGGGGTCGTTGAGGCAACAGGCTGAAGTTCGCACGGTGGCCACTACTTGCTGGTCATCATGGCAAACCATTGGTTGTAAAATAGATTTCTGATGGATACTTCTGCCTGTGGATTCCTCACCTTTTGAATACCCCTTGCGCCAGCAATTCCACGGAAATTCTTTTCCCAGCTCTCCCACGTCGACGAGGACGTCACAATAGCACGGCTCCGCTCGCGACCCTGTACCCACAAATTCCCTAGATCAGTGGAAGGTCCCCTTGCATGCACTAACTGCAGATTCCAGAGTATCTCACCCACACCATCGACTGTCCTTAACAATCCCCGCAAATCAGGTGAAAATAAGGTAAGCTGGGACTGTTTTTTGGCAAATGTCCATTCACTCCCTAAACACGCCATTAACATTTGGGACTTGCTTTCTTCTTCTTCTCCAGACATTGGATTTATAACGGAAACATGGATGAAACCATCTTCATCCCCAGCAATTGCCATGGCAATCCCAGACGGATATCGTATTTTGAAATTAGATAGACCACGCAGGTTAGGAGGAGGGGTAGCCATTATTCACAAAGACTCGATCAAAGCTACTTTATTAGATCATCTTAGCAATGATAAAATTGAAATTCTGGCATTCAGATTAGATCTTCACGCACAGTTGAGCTGGAAGGGAGCTCTTGTATACCGCCCCCCGGGACCACTACTCTATTCCATCACCCTCTTATTAGACCTGATTGCCCCACATCTAATATCCTCCAATAAATTTCTTTTACTTGGTGACTTTAATGTTCATAGTGAGAATCCAGAAGATCCCAAGGCCTCTGCTCTCCGAGCTCGCGTCATTAGGACTCACAAAAATCAACGAGGCGCCGACGCATATTGCAGGTCATACTTTAGACCTGGTTTTTTCTAACTCCCCTCACATACTGTATAAATCTACCACCCCTCTGACCTGGTCGGATCATTCCGCCATTGCATTTGATCTAGAGGGCCCCGCCGCCTACAAATGCGCGGAAAAACCCATTACGCGAGCCCATAGACAGTGGCACAAATTGACACCTACACTTTTTAGAGAAACCTTTATCCCTCCATACTTTTCATCTTCAGACACGGTAGGGAAACGATTAGCGGATTTTCAGGACGCATTACTAATCACTTTAGATGAACTAACCCCCCTGAAAAGCTCATCAGTGGCCCCCAAGCGTCCTCCGACTCCATGGTACTCAACAGACCTTCGATCCGAAAAAAGTCGATGCAAAAAGATAGAGCGTCAATGGCGCAGATCCCAGACACCTTCTGATAAAGTAAAATATAAAATTGCCATAGACTCCTACCATAAAAACATCAAAGCTGCTCGAAAAAAACATATAGCAGACCAGCTAGCACAAGCAGATAACACCTCTAAAGCTCTTTTCCAAGTACTTAACTCCTTCATTAATCCCAAAGCTTGCATTCAGGAAGATGCACCAACCCAGTTACTCTGTGATAACATTGCGGACTTTCTTACACAAAAGATTGATAACATCTACAATAAAATTACTACTACTGTCACTAGCACTAGGGATGAACCAACTGCAGAATTTCCCTCTGACTCCTATAATTCTCTCACTTTGAAAGAATTTCCTCTGCTCACTATTAAAAGTACAGAAAATTTATTACAATCTATCAAATCTGGATCCCCTAAAGATTTAATTCCATCTAAAATCTCCAGAGGTCTAGCAGCAGAGTTGGCTGCACCCCTGTGTTCCATTTTAAATAGTTCAATTAAAGAAGGCAAGCTTCCCTCTGAGTGGAAAGCTGCCCAGATAATGCCTATCAGGAAAAACACCAAACTGCCCCCTGATGTAATTTCCAACTATCGTCCCATTTCACTTCTCCCTCTATATAGTAAAATACTGGAAAAACATATCAATACTCATCTTTCCACCTTTATAGAATCATCAGACTGTCTTGACCATTCGCAGTCGGGATTCCGTCCTAAGTACAGTACCGAATCAGCTCTGGTCAATGTCATGGATGACATTCGAATGCATGCGGATGCTGGTCGAGCAGTGATTCTTATACTGCTCGACCTCTCCGCAGCATTCGACACCATCTCACATCAGATTTTGTTGGAGAGATTACGGGCTATAGGAATACAGGACAATGCACTAGACTGGTTAACTGACTTTTTAAAGGGAAGAACACAAACAGTTAACCTTGGCCCCTTCAATCTCAGACAAGTATGGTAACAAAGGGTGTGCCTCAAGGCTCTTGTCTCAGCCCTTCATTATTTAATATATATGTAGCCCCACTCGCAGCACTCTTAAGAAAGATTGGATTTACTCCCATCTCTTACGCGGACGACACACAGCTCCTTCTCTCTTTCGATAAAAACACACCCAACATCAAGAGCATTTTTGCAAATGGCATGAAAACTATTACATCATGGATGAGTAATAACTTTCTGCAGTTAAATGCAGATAAAACTGAAATAATGCTATTTAAAGACGCAGTGACCAGATGGTCACCGTGCTGGTGGCCAGAAGAGCTGGGACCAGCACCATCCCCTAAAGTAGTGGTTAAGAATCTGGGCGTGCTAATTGATAGCAAACTTAATTTGGATGACCATATTGCTACTACTAAACGGACATGCTTCCATGTTCTCAGCCTGCTCCGTAAGGTTTTTCACCTTCTCCCTTCTTCAACACGAAAAACCTTGATACATGCAATGGTCCTTAGCCGACTGGACTTCAGCAATGCTTTGCTGATCTCCGCTAAGACAACTGCCTTGAGCAGTTTACAAGTGGTCCAGAATACGGTGGCCCGTTTGGTAACCAGTGCTCCCCGAACTCCCTCAGGTCCCCTGCTACGTAAATTACACTGGCTGCCTATACGTAAAAGAATAGAATTCAAAATTGGTTGTTTGGTTTTCAAAGGCCTTAACAAAATGGGACCTAAATATCTAGCAGACAAACTGGTTAGATATACACCTTCGCGCACCCTTCGATCAACAGATAAGGGCTTTCTTACTGTCCCGCGCATAAAACAAACTAGGCTAGGAGGCAAAGCATTCTCCTACATAGCCCCACAATTATGGAACCAGCTACCTCTGGATATCCGCCAATGCACTAATTACCTAACTTTCAGGAAAAAACTTAAAACTTCACTTTTTTAGTTTCTCGTGCCTCTCTAGCCGCCATTAGCGCGGAGATACCCCATCCGGGGTGATTCATGCGCTTTATAAATGACAAAAATAAATAAAATAAAATATGACGTCATCGGAGCCATAAGAAGACCTCGTTGGCGTGCTGACGTCGGTTCCCTTTTTTCCGCGCCGTCGACGCGTAACGGTTTTTTTCTAGGGCTCTCCATTTCCTGCGAAAAGACTTTGTATCCTTGTTGTTTCCTGATGGCTACTTCGAGGAAGACTGGTTTTAAACCCTGCAGAGTGTGGCGGGCATATGTCGATCACTGACCCGCACGAGGATTGCCTCTGGTGTCTTTCCTCAGATCACGACGTCGAGGAATGTCAGAGCTGCAGGAAAATGAACCCGAAAGCCAACAAGGAACGGGAGGCTAAGCTATTCATGGCTAAAGCCAAAAAGGAGAAGAGAGGTCGCAAGAGGGAGAAGTCTTCATCTTCACGCACGTCGAAGAAACATAAGAAGTCCAAGAGGAGGCATGCTTCTCGACACCGATCTTCGAAGTCCAGGGACTCGAAGTCGAGGTCGCCGACTCCGGCTGTTCGACTTCGTAGGAAGGACTTTATTTCATCTTCACCATCTCCTCAAGTGTCGCCGGTCCCATCTCCGGATCCGATATCGCCGGCTTCGAGGGGATCTTCGCGACATGAAGACTCACCGGCTCCAGCGATGTCTCCTGAGGGTAGGGAGTCTTCTCCAGGTTGGGTGGCTTCTCCTGTGCGGGCGCGACCTCGGGAAGGTGCGGATCCATATCCTGCCTTTCCTGCTCCAGGGTCGGACTCTCCGCATTTTTTAAATGCGATGTTTAATGTGTTTGCTAGGGCTTCTGCACCATCCGGCGCGCCTTCAGGCCCCGTTGGTCCTTTAGCCTTCAATTTGGGTGTTCCACAATATTACCCACAGGCACCTTTTATGCCATTCTTGCCTTCGACTCCGGCATGGCAGTTTCCGGCGCCGAGATGCTCCACTCCGGCTCCTCTATCACCTTCAGCTGTCGACTCGGCTCCGCCTCGAGTTCGATCGACGTCGAGGGTTGATGCTGATGCGCCTGCAACGACGTCGCTGATGCCTTCGCCGACGTCGCGTGTGGCGCCGACGACTCCTAGAGTGCACTCTAGAAGGGAGGCGCAGAGGCTACTGGAAGAGGATGAGTATGCACAGTTGCAAGAGGAGGGAGAAATAATCAATCCTGAGGATGATTTTGAAGGCCTCCAAGATGCAAGCGGCTTGGATACCTCTCCGGAGTATGATCTCCTAACCTCAAGGGCTGGTGTGGTGCAGGATATTGCTCCTTATCATCTGATCATTAAAAAGGCGGCAGATTTACTTGGCCTTCAGCTTCCCTCGGCTGAGGTGAAGTCTAATATTCTTACTGAAGTGCTTAATACTTCTTCATCTTCAACTGAGCCGCTGCTTCCGTTTACAGATGCTTTGACAGAGCCAATATTGGAGGTGTGGCAGAAGCCATTGTCTGCCCCTGCGGTTTCAAGATCCATTGCCAGGAGGTACAGACCTGCTCCTGGTGATCCAGCTTTCTTATCGACTCATCCAACACCAGAGAGTCTAGTCGTTCAGGCTTCTTGCTCGAAGCAATCATCCAGTTCTTTCCCTACCATTCTTGGGGACAGGGACTCTAAAAAGATGGAACAGGCCGCGAAGAAGGTGTTTTCTTCCTCGGGTATGGCCTTTAAGTCAACTAATGCTACCTGCCTTCTTGGAAGATACATCCATGCGTTAATGGACTCGGTCATGCAGCTAGCTCCTAAACTGCCTGAAGAGGATAGGGCCAATTTCATGGAGGCTCTTACTGATTCTCAAGCTGCTGCTAGGCAGGTGATTCAGTCGGGACTGGACACTGCAGACTCTGTAGCCCGTGTTATGGGATCTTCAGTTGCTGCAAGGAGGCAGGCTTGGCTACGTTCTTCTGGTTTCTCGCCTGATGTTCAGGCAACCTTGCTGGATTTGCCCTTTGATGGGTCTAAACTCTTTGGCTCAAAGGCGGACTCTGCTTTAGAGCGCTTTAAGGACAGCAGGGCAACGGCAAGGGCTCTAGGTCTCCCAAGTGCAGTCCAGAGGATATGGCTACAAGCGATACCGTGGATTTGGGAGGTCGGCTTCCTTTCGTAGCCGCCAGCAATATGAGCAGGGCCAGCAACAGCAGAATCCCTTGTACAAGTCGTACAGAGGGAGGAATAAAAGAGGTCTCAGGGGTGCAGCAAGACAACAATCCTCCTCCTCTACTTCCCCTCCAGCCACTGTTACTTCAGGAAAGCAGTTCTAGATCCCCCATCTTAGAACATGTTGGTCCAGTTGGAGGTCGGGTGTCCCACTTTCTACAAGAGTGGAGACTGATTACATCAGATCGTTGGGTCTTGAATCTTGTAGAGAATGGGTACGCCCTTCCTTTTCTAGAGTATCCACCTCCTTGCCCTCCTCGCCAGGGTGGCTGTTCAGAAGACCATTTGTTGCTTTTGCAACAGGAGGTTCTTGTCTTGTTACAAAAAGGTGCGATAGAGGTGGTTCCAGAGCAGGAAAGGGGTCAGGGGTGCTACTCCCGGTATTTCCTGATTCCCAAAAAGGACGGACGTTTGAGGCCGATCCTGGACCTCAGGGTTTTGAATTTTTACCTCAAGCAGGAGAAATTCAAAATGTTGTCTCTAGCTCAGGTTCTTCTTGCGCTGCAACAGGAAGACTGGATGGTGTCCATCGACCTGCAGGATGCGTACTTTCATCTTCCCATCCTGAAGTCGCATCGGAAGTATCTACGCTTCACGTTAGGGTCGCAACATTACCAGTTTGCGGTTCTACCGTTTGGTCTGACTTCCGCGCCACGAGTCTTTACAAAGGTGATGGCGGTGGTAGCAGCACATCTCAGAAGATCAGGGGTTCCTGTCTTCCCCTATCTGGACGATTGGCTGTTGAAAGCCAAAGCTCCAGAGATGGTGTTGCGTCACTTGCAGATGACAACGCAGTTGTTGTTCAACTTGGGTTTTTCAATAAATGTACCCAAATCTCACCTGGTGCCTTCTCAGCGCAGTCTGTTCATAGGGGCAATACTGGACACTACTGTTTGTCGTGCATTCCCGCCTCCGCAGAGGATTCTCGACATTCAGGAGATGATTCCTTTGTTTCACAACGGAGCGGTTGTTCCGGTCCTGAAGGTCCTTCGCCTGCTCGGTCTGTTCGCTTCCTGCATACTGTTGGTCAGTCATGCACGCTGGCACATGAGGGCACTCCAGTGGTGCCTCCGCAAACAGTGGTTTCAACACAACGGAGATCTCGGGGAGAAGGTCAGAATCTCCAGAGATGCTGCAGCGGGGCTGACTTGGTGGGGTGTGCAGGGCAACCTGTCTCAAGGGAAGCCCTTTCAACTTCCTCCACCGATGGCCACAGTAATCACGGACGCCTCCACTCTAGGGTTGGGTGCTCATCTGGGGGATCTGGAGATCAAAGGCCTTTGGTCTCCAGAGGAAAGGTTGCTTCACATCAACCTTCTGGAATTGCGGGTGATACGTTTGGCACTAAAGGCTTTCCTTCCTTCCCTTCGCGGTCGGTCAGTTCAGGTCCTGACGGACAACACGACCGCGATGTGGTATATCAACAAACAAGGAGGTGTAGGGTCGTTTCGTCTCTGTCGAGAGGCTCTGCGACTCTGGTCCTGGGCTCAGGGCCAGCAGATTTGTGTGTTCGCACGAACATTCAGCACTCCGGCTAGATGATTTGCAGACAGTCTCAGTCGGAATTACTCTGCCGATCACGAGTGGCGGCTTCATCCAGAGGTGGTCCATCACGTCTTCCAGATGTGGGGGTCTCCTCGGTTGGACCTATTTGCCACTCACGAGAACGCGCACTGCCCGTTGTTCTGCAGTCTCCAGTTTCCGATGCAGGGAGCGTTGGGGGACGCTTTTCAGTTGAGTTGGAGCTCTCAACTCCTTTATGCGGTTCCTCCCATACCCTTGATTCCTCTGGTTCTGAGGAAGATTCGCCAAGACCGGGCCCAAGTCATCTTGATCGCTCCGGATTGGCCGAGAAGGGTGTGGTACACAGATCTTCTTCACCTCTCTTCGCACACTCCGCTCCGTCTCCCTATCAGGGCAGACCTCCTCTCGCAGTCGCAGGGGCAGGTTCTTCACCCCCACCTCCAGAGCTTGCACCTTCATGCCTGGAGATTGAACGGGGCAACCTGAGTTCGTTCTCTCTCCCGCCAGATGTGGGGATGTTATTTTATCGTCCAGGCGACACTCCACCAAGTCCATTTACTCTTCCCGTTGGTCTAAATTTGTTAAATGGTGTGGAGAGAGATCTATTGACCCTTTGAAGGCTCGTTTATCTCATGTTTTGAGTTTTTCACTTTCCTTAGCGCAGCAGGGTTTTGCTGTAGCTACTGTAAAAGGTTACTTATCGGCTTTGTTGGCTTTTATTTGTTTGCCGGATCAGCCGTCCTTGTTCAAATCTCCGGTTGTGTTGAGATTCATTAAAGGTCTTACAAACATGTTTCCTCCCACTCCTTTCATCATGCCTCAGTGGGATTTGAATCTTGTACTTACTTTTCTCATGGGTTCTCCATTTGAGCCTCTGCATAGTTGCCCTTTGAGGCTTCTTACTTTTAAAACGGTTTTCTTGATTGCCGTTACCTCGGCTAGGAGGGTAAGCGAGTTGCAGGCTCTTAGCTCTAAGCCTCCTTTCCTGACCATTCATGCAGATAAGTTGGTTCTAAGGACCAGGGCTGCTTTCCTTCCCAAGGTGGTTACCCCTTTTCATTTGGGGCAGTCCATTTCCCTTCCTACCTTTTATCCTCCCCTCACCCTTCCAAGGAGGAGGAGAGACTTCACCGCTTGGACCCAAAGAGAGCGGTCAGCTTTTATCTGGACAGGACCAGAGAACTGAGACTTGATGACCAACTCTTCGTGGGTTATGTTGGTCGGATGAAGGGTAAAGCTGTTCTCAAGCGGACTCTGTCAAGATGGATTATCCTCTGTATAAAGATCTGCTACGCCCTGGCCAACAAGGAAGCTCCTGAAGGTATCAGAGCTCATTCTACTAGAGCAAAGTCTACTACATCGGCCTTGGCTAGGGGTGTACCAGTGCTTGATATTTGTAAGGCAGCAATTTAGGCCTTCCTCCATACCTTTGCAAAGCATTATTGCCTAGACTCTGAGGTTAGGAGGGATGGCCATTTTGCTCGTTCTGTTTTGCAAGATTTTTTGGTTTAGTCAGGTGGACACCCTCCTCCGGGAAGGGCACGGCTTGGGAAATCTATTCAAAAGGTGAGGAATCCACAGGCAGAAGTATCCATCAGAAGAACAAGTTACTTACCTTCGGTAACGCTTTTTCTGGTGGATACAATATCTTCCTGTGGATTCCTCACTGACCCACCCGCCTCCCCGTTGTCCACCTGTTTCTACCAAAAGGTGTTTAAGTTAATATGTCTTGATCATGTTGAAATTTTGATATTGAAGAATGCCTTCTCAGTTGCAATTTCACAATGTCTTTATTGATTATGCATTTGTGAATTTATATATGTGTATATATTTGGAATGCTATGTTTGCATTTGAAAATGTGTCGGTCCGCCCGTTTGCCTCGGTGGCACGGAAAAAATGGGTGGAACTGACGTCAGCACGCCGACGAGGTCTTCTTATGGCTCCGATGATGTCATACGGGGTTGCGAGCGGAGCCGTGCTATTGTGACGTCCTCGTCGACGTGGGAGAGCTGGGGAAAGAATTTCCGCGGAATTGCTGGCGCAAGGGGTATTCAAAAGGTGAGGAATCCACAGGCAGATATTGTATCCACCAGAAAAAGCGTTACCGAAGGTAAGTAACTTGTTCATCATTGTTAATGTTCACGTGCACTGTGTCTACAAAAAAATAATCCACCTTTGCCTCCTGCCAAAGAACGCACAGTGCTGCAGACTTTGGACAAGATGCACAAGTTACTAACTTGTGTAACGATATATCTGTAAGAGACAGTAGTTAGTGACAGATTCCTTACCTTAGAATATCCCCAGGCGTCAGGCTGGATCCAGAAAGTTTTTGCGTAGCCGTACCCTTGCGCGTCGGTAGGCGGCGTCGTGCGACTCCGCGTCCGTCGTCGGCGTCGTGATCGCCGGGATGACGTCGCGGGCAGTACTTAGACGCCGCCCCTGCGCGCTGACGTCAGTTCTGTACACGACTTTCCTCGCCAGAAACGCAGAGCCATGCAAGAAGCTGACATAGGTGTCTGAAAAATACTAGGGCCCTGAAAGGGATGTCCTTAACCCTAGAAATCAGTTCGCAGAACGGGGAGGATGGATGGGCGGTAGGGAATCTGTCACTAACTACTGTCTCTTACAGATATATCGTTACACAAGTTAGTAACTTGTGCATCTGAAAGAGACCCGTTAGTGACAGATTCCTTACCTTAGAATAGATACCCCAGCAATACCAACCCCGGTGGTGGGTCTGCGAACAAAGATCAGACAAGGAAGTCCCGGAGGACAGAACGGCCAAAGAAGCCGTCCCTCCGGACCTGACTGTCAAGGCAGTAATGCTTTGTAAACGTGTGCAGCGAGGCCCACGTAGCTGCCTGACAGATATCCTGCAGCGGAACACCGCGGCCTAAAGCCGTGGTAGCAGCCGTTGCCCTGGTGGAATGGGCACGCAGCCCAACAGGAGGCTCCTTCTTAGCCAAAGAATAGCAGGCTTTGATACACAAGGTTACCCAGCGGGAGATGGTTCTCTTGTGCACCGCCCGACCTTTTTGGCGCCCACGTAGCCAACAAAGAGCTGGTCATCCACCCGGAAGTGTTGTGTGCGGTTGATATAAAAGAAAGCGCACGTTTTGGGTCCAGACGGTGGAGCCTCTCTTCCTCTCTGGAAGGATGCGGAGGCGGAAAGAAGGTGGGCAAAGTGATGGTCTGCCCAATGTGGAAGGCAGTAACCACCTTTGGCAAGAAGGACGGACGCGTCCTAAGAACAACCTTGTCTGGATGGACAGACAGAAAGGGAGGTTTGCATGAAAGAGCCTGGAGCTCACTCACCCGCCGAGCGGAGGTGATGGCCACCAGAAAGGCTGTCTTCAGAGTGAGAAGACGAAGAGGACAGTTATGTAGAGGCTCAAAGGGAGCGCACATAAGAAAGGTAAGAACCAAGTTCAAGTCCCACTGAGGCATTACAAACGGAACAGGAGGGAAGAGGTGTGTAATGCCTTTTAGAAACCTGTTAACGACAGGGGACTTGAAAAGGGAGGGCTGATCAGGAAGCCTGAGGAAGGCTGAGATGGCACAAAGATAGCCCTTGATGGTACCCAGGGAAGAACCCTGTTGGACCAGGGAAAGAAGGAACAGAAGAACCTCAGAAAGAGGGGCAGAAAGGGGATTCACAGCCTTTGCTGTGCACCATGCCACAAACTTGTTCCACCTGCAGGCGTATACCACCTTAGTGGAGGGACGCCTGGCTGCCAGAATCACATCACAAACTTCGGGAGGCAAGTCGAAAGGAATCAACTGCCGCCGCTCAATCTCCACGCAAGCAGGTGGAGGCTGGACAGGTTCGGGTGGAGGACCGTTCCCTGCTGCTGCGACAGAAGATCCTCCCGAAGAGGCAGACGGATCGGGGGATCTACGCTCATACTGAGTAGCTCGGGATACCAAACTCTTCGAGCCCAGTCCGGAGCCACAAGAATGACTTGGGCCCGGTCGTGCCGAATCTTCTTCAACACTCTGGGTAGAAGTGGTATAGGCGGAAAGGCGTACAACAGACCGCAACTCCACTCGCGACGAAAAGCGTCGGCGAGCGAGTGCCGCCTTGGAAATTCCAACGCGCAGAACTGATGACATTGCGCGTTCTCTTCGGTGGCGAATAGATCTAACCAAGGCTCTTCCCACTGTAGAAAGAGTCCTTGCGCCACTTCCGAGTGAAGACGCCATTCGTGATCCATCATGCACCTGCGGCTGAGTTCGTCCGCCCTGGCGTTCAGGGAACCTGCCAGGTGTTGAACCATCAGGAACATGCCCTGATGTTCCAGCCATGTCCAGAGGCGCAGAGCCTCCTGACAGAGGGTCCACGACCCCACCCCGCCTTGTTTGTTGCAGTACCACATGGCGGTGGTGTTGTCTGTGAACACCTGCACTACCTTCCCTTTGACAGAGGGAAGGAATGCCTTGAGTGCAAGTCGGATCGCCCGGAGCTCCAGAAGGTTGATATGGAGCCGGGACTCCGCCGGAGACCAGAGGCCTCTGATCTCCGCCTCTCCCATGTGACCGCCCCATCCCAGAAGGGACGCGTCCGTCACAACTGTGTGTTCTGGCTGGGGAAGGGAGAGGGATCTGCCCATGACCCATTGCCGGTTCGAGAGCCACCACTGCAACTGTTTTGCAGTCCCCTCCGAGATCTGGACGTGATCGGACAGGTTGCCCTGGTGCTGCGCCCACTGGAACTTCAGGTCCCACTGCAGAGCCCGCATATGCCATCTGGTATGATTGACCAGCAGGAGGCCATGAGGCCCAGCAGCCTCAGGGTCATCCATACCGAAACCCAGGATAAAGGCTGAAAGATTGGAATCATAGCCTGAATATCCCGGACTCGCCGTTCGGTAGGATAGGCCCGAAACTGCGTCGTGTCCAGAACTGCTCCGATGAAAAGGAGCTGTGGAGAAGGAATCAGATGCGACTTCGGCACATTGATGGAGAACCCCAGCGAGTGCAGGAGTTCGGCCGTAGTCTGGAGGTGGGAGACGACTGCCTGGGACGAGCCCGCCTTCAGCAGCCAGTCGTCGAGGTAGGGGAAGACTGGAACCCCTGCCCGGTGCAGATGAGCTGCGACCACCGCCATCACTTTCGTGAACACCCGAGGGGCACTTGTAAGGCCAAAGGGGAGCACGGTGAACTGAAAATGCTCGAGGCCTACCGTGAACCGCAGGTAACGCCGGTGGGCCGGCAGGACGGGGATGTGAAAATAAGCGTCCTGCAAGTCCAACGCTACCAACCAGTCTCCAGGGTCGAGGGCAAACAAGACCTGAGCTAGGGTGAGCATCTTGAACTTCTCCTTCCGGAGGAAGCGATTGACGTTCCGGAGGTCCAAGATAGGACGCATGTCCGCCTTGTCCTTTTTGGGCACCAGGAAGTAGTGGGAGTAGCAACCACGTCCTACTTCTGGGGTCGGATCATGCTCGATGGCCCTCTTGGCCAAGAGGGCCGTGACTTCCTTCTGCAGAAGCACCAAGTGATCCCCTGACATACGGTGGAATTGAGGTGGCATGGCTGGGGGGGTGGTCTCGAAGGGGAGGGAGTAGCCCCTTCGGACAATGTCCAAGACCCACCTGTCCGAGGTGATGGGACGCCAGTGGTGAAGGTGATGGCGGACCCTGCCCCTACTGGCGTGCTGTGCACCGGAAAGGAGGGACTAGGAGGGCTTGGAGGCCGCGGACGGGTTGGAGGTGGTGGCCTGACCCACACGCTGGTTGCCCGAACCGCCACGGCGGTATCCACGTCCTCGGCCACGCGAAGACGCTTGCTGCGCGGGCCGGTGGCTGGGCAGCTGACGTGACTGGGCGCCCCTTCCGTGGCCACGAAAGGGGCGAAAAGCAGAGGTTAGCGGAGGGCGTACAACAGAAAGGCCCAGGGACTTGGCAGTAGCCCGTGAGTCCTTAAAACGCTCCAGCGCATGGTCTGCCTTCAAACCAAAAAGACCGACTCCATCAAAGGGCATGTCCATGAGTGTATTCTGGACATCACCCGAGAAACCAGTAGTTCTCAGCCAGGCGTGGCGACGTAGCGCCACCGTCGTCGCAAGCGATCTGCCCAGCGAGTCGGCGGTATCAAGGCCACAACGTATGGTGTATTTAGCCGCATCTCGCCCTTCCGCAATGGCGCGGGTAAGCAGTGTCTGGACCTCCTCAGAACACTGCGGCAAAACAGCTGCCACCGAATCCCACAGGGAGTGGGTATATCGGCCCAAAAGGCAAGCGGTGTTGACGGACCGCAAACCAGCACTGGAGGAAGAAAAAGCCTTCTTCCCAAATTGGTCCAGGCGTTTGGATTCCCTATCCGGAGGGGCGGTAGGGAAGGCGGTTTGGGAGGCAGAGGCTTGGACAACCAAGCTCTCGGGGGTGGGATGTTGGGAGAGAAACAAGGGGTCGCCCGGAGGAGGGCGATGGCGTCGGGCCACGTTCCTATCCACAGGAGCCCCTGTGGTGGGTTTGGACCAGGCACCCAAAAGAACGTCGGTGAGTGCATCATTAAACGGCAGCACAGTCTCCGAGGAGGAAGCCGCCGGCTGAAGCACTTCTGTCAGGAGGTTAGTCCTGACGGCCACAGTAGGCAATTGGAGATGTAAGGCTCCAGCTGCTCTACGCAACACCGTTGCAAAATTTGCTCCCTCCTCCGTAGCCACGGGAGGAGACAGCATGCCAGTGTCAGGGGAGGTGTCTAGACCACTGGCATCCCCAAGTTCCTCAGCCCAGTCCGGATCATACTCACACTGTTGTGTGAGAGGGTCCTCAGACCCCTCCCAGCTCTCTAGGTCCTCCTCAGGTTCAAAATATGGAGGAGGAGGGACATTTGGGATCCAAGGTCTCATCGGCGCCGGAGTCGGCGTCGAGCGACGTCGGTCCGGCTCCATGTCCGGAGCCGGAGAGAGCCGGGGACCGACGCCGTCCGGAGCCCCGGACGGCGTCAGGAACGGCACCGGGGACATCGGCGGAGGCGTGGTTAGGTCAACCGGCGTCGATGGGGGTTGCGGTACCACCGGAGCCGGGATCGAGGCCGGGGCCAGAGCCGAGGCCGGGATGAAGGCTGGTGGGACAGGCGGCGCCGGGACCGGAGTCGACGGTGACGCCGGGGCAACCCCATCAGGGCCCGCAGGGCCCGAAGGCGCACCGGAGGGACCTGGAGGCCCGAAGAGGCGGGCCATGGCCGACCGGAATTCCTGTATTTCGGCCGGAGTCGCCCCGAACCCGGAAAGGACGGGTAATGCGGGGCGGCTCTATAGGCATGTCCGGGGCCGCGGGGCGGGGACGGTGCCGACTGGGGCCTCAGCCGAGTCGCGAGACCGGCAAGGCGAAGTCTTAGAGCGATGACGCTTCTTAGACTTTTTGTGCTTCGACTTACCCGAAGAGCGCGAAGACTTGGACTCCGACGACCGGCGGGGACTCCGCGACCGGCCCCTCGACCTCTCCCGGGGCTTGGTGCGGCGCGGATCCGACTGCCGGACCTCGAGTAGCTTTCGAGACCGCTCTCGCAAAGCCTTCGGGTGAAGTTTCCGGCAGTCAGGGCACGACTTCGTGTCGTGGTCTCGGCCGAGACAGAAGAGACACTCCAGATGCGGGTCCGTGATTGACATCATGCGACCACAGGCGCCGCATGGCTTGAAGCCGGGCATCCCTACGACACCTAGGAGTCGTGAAGACTCGAAAAGAGAAACAGTGAAAAAATTCACAAAAAAGTTAGTCAAAAATTGACTAGGGCACTGCTCTTCCCGGATCTGCGCTTACTGGCGCGGAAAAAGAAGAACTGACGTCAGCGCGCAGGGGCGGCGTCTAAGTACTGCCCGCGACGTCATCCCGGCGATCACGACGCCGACGACGGAAGCGGAGCCGCACGACGCCGCCTACCGACGCGCAAGGGTACTGCTACGCAAAAACTTTTCGGATCCAGCCTGACGCCTGGGGATATTCTAAGGTAAGGAATCTGTCCCTAACGTGTCTCTTTCAGATTAACTTGTTTGAGTTTGGACACCTATATGCAGAAGGGAAATTTATCTCCGTGGATCAGTTCAAGTCCAGGGGCGGTCCCTCTCCACTAGACTTATACAAATATTTCAGACTGCGACGCAGAGCACAGGAAATGATCCCAGGGCTTTCTGAAGTCACGCAAGTTCACACCACTGACCCTCCTCATTACAGCCCCAGACTCCACCAGATGGGTTTCCAAGTTATACACAATGGTATGAGAACTTAGATTGGAAAGTTCAGCACAACACAAACAGGCATGGGAATGACACATTAACCGACGCCCAATGGAAATGCTTAGTTGCTTACTGATGAAACAGATCACCATGAATCACACACCCAAACTGGTTCACTTACACCTGAAAGGCAACACTGAATAGACCAGTCTAGGTAATATCATTGCCCATGTGGTGTAGAGCACGCAGGGCTTTTTTTTCACTAACTAGTGCTTAATTTGTAAAAAAAAATATATATTTATATTTATAGGTGCCAGGGCCCTCGTCAGGAGGCAACTGCACCTTGCACCAGCGCTGCCAATGACAGTACCAACACAACACCTAACCATCACACTCCTACAAGTGTGACAATTCAGACTATTCCAGGCCCCCAATGCTATAAGAATGGCTTAGGCGGCAGGTAATAGTAATTTTTACTGTATATTGAATGAATAAACAACTGTTGACCTCGCCTCTAAATTCGATATGCAGCACCACCACCACCACCACCACCACCACCACCACCACCACCATGTGGCACACTGTCATACGTCCCGGTGTTGACAATTAAGTGCTGGGGCCGAGCACTGGAATCCACCAGCTCAAACGAAGTACTGGCCTAGACAAACCCTCCCGAACACTGGCGAGAGATAACCAGCATTATCTCCAATATGATAGGTAGCCGACTGGAGACACTGACTTCAATTGCCTTGTTGGGATATCTTAAACTGATCCCACTTAGAACTAAACGGGTCCCAGGGATGCCACTGTTGATGGCTAAGCGAAGGATTGCCATGAACTGGTACAGGAGGACTACACCTAAAAAGAGGCTGGCTGAAGGATTTGGCTATATGACCGAATCACACATATGCTATGCTACAATTGTCAAAATCTAGGCCTGGAAATATATGGCGCCCCCTAAGGATGTGTCTGACTCTGTGATACTGATATTTCACAGGGTTCCCACGCAGGAGTGCAAACCCCTTAAACAACTCAGCCTGTTTGGATATGCGGGATGCAGTGAGCTGTAACTCTCAGAAATCCCTCCTTAGCACAGATGACCCGGCCGAATAGATGGTACAATCAGATGTGTGGAACGGATGATCATGTCCAATCTGTGTATGTTCTCCAATATCTGCTGAATACTCTCTTGTGGTGGTTGAAGGGTACGATCAACCATAGAAGAACCTGTGTGTATCTCGTACAGTCTATGGTTCACGATTATTTATTGAGTTTTATATAGCGCTGGCTAGACCCGTAGGTATCAGAGCGCTTTATATAAGGTTCAACAATGTTACAACAATGATAACAATTACACGTTACATCAAATATATGCGACACATTAAAGAGTGAGAAGGAGAGACAAATAGAGCTGATAGGGGGAGTGAGAGGAAGAGGGGGTAGACGGTATGAGAGACGAAGGGAAAGTCTGCCCAATGACTGACTGGGTAGGTGACGGCCGAGGAGGGAATCCACAGCCAGTCTCCCCTGTAGCTCTCAAGGTAGCTCCATCGGGCATCGGTCAGATGGCTAGGTCTCAACAGACGAGGGAAAATTCACAGAAGAATGTCCAGCTGTAAAACAGGATGGGAACTCAGAACCAAGTGGGTGAGGGCAAAGGTCAAGAACTGGAAAGGAGATAAGTAGAGTGGATAGGGTTAGGGCGTTAGTATGAGGGGGGGAGGAGGGAGAGTCTGCCCAAAGACCGGCTGGGTAGTACACTGCCGAGGAGGGAATCCACAGCCCATCTCCCCTATAGCTATCGGGGTAGCTCCACCGGGTATCATTATATACAGGTTGCTCATCTATCTCTTGGTAAGTATTTGTATGTAAACTAAAGATAAATAAATAAACCATGCGCCCAAATACTGCAGACGACCCCCAAGTAATCTCCCTAGTTAAAAGCATTCCCAGCTGTCTAGTGTGTCTATTCCTTCTCAGACCCATCACAATCTGATCCATGTCTGAACACCCCACTCTCAAAAGACCTAGAGAAAAGCAGTTTAGAGTTGTGAGGGAGTCTAAGCTACCATGTTTTGGGAAAAAATATTTAATATCTGACAAATGTTTTGTTCAGTGTGTTGTCCTGTGGTGAGGACAGCATGGGACCCAGAAATAAAAACCAAATATGTAGATGTTAAAAATATGTTGTTATGGTAGCCATACAAACCAGGGCCAATATCTGTGAACAAAAGACAGAGACCCTAAACCGGGTATTTGCTTGCAGCTGTTTTCTAAATTTCCAAAATGCACTTCACCCAGTTTACCATGTGTGGGCATGCAGATCCCATAAAGTCCCATACATGTCTGTTACTCCCATGCTCGGGAAACTCAGAGGAGCAAAGCTGGGGGTCTAGTCTTGGAAGGGATTTGTTCCTGTGCAATAAAGACAGGAGGGAACTTCCATGTTTTGAAAAAAGATTTGCTAAACATCTACAAAATGTAATGTTCAGAGAGTTCTCCTGGCCAGCCAGTCAGTTCAACAGAGGTCTGGCTTGTTCCAATAGATTTGATAGATAGTACAGGATTAGAAAATATATAGTGTTTTGCACTTTACACATTAAATGAACTATGAACCACAAACAGAGTCTTCAAAAATATTGTGATCTGTGCTAATATATGTGCAGACTACATTTCTTAGGGAAACCCAAAACTATTTTCTATTGCCGGACTCCAGTCATTTAGAGTGACATTTCCTTTGTTAATGTTCAGGGCTTTGATTTTTCATTTTTAGAAATGAAAAAAATTTGAACTCTTTAAAAAAAAAATAAAATTCACATTCTCCAGTAATGGATCTTTCATAGATTCACATGCTTAAAGCTTTCCATGTCGTCAAACTTTGGGCCTCACGGTAAATCAAGAAAGCAGTATTTTACCAAGCATAGCCTGCAAAGGCTGAAAACCATTCACTTTATCTTACTCGTGATGCAGCGCGTACAATAAAAACTATTCTCCTCCCAGGTTACTTATAGGTCATCCAGGGGCAAACTATATTTCTCATATCCACATGACGATGGGGCCCATAAACATCGCCTAACACACACACACACACTCCTGGATTTCCTTTACACCTTTATGAAATTCTGTACTCCTAGGAGAAGCATGAGAACTAAATGGAGAACACCATTTATGTACCGCTGGAAGAGCCAGGATATCTTATTACCTTAATTTGTCACTTTCTTTTAGTTATTTCTTAAGATATTCCTGCTCATAGTTTTGTCAATGAATCATTCAGGTAAGAAATTAGTTCATAGTGATTAAGACCAGCTGAATCACAATAACCAATTACTGATGTCACAATCATTTAGGAAAATAACCACTGAGTCATTTTGGGTTTAAAGAATCTTAAATTTTATATAATTTTTAAAAGCATGAGAAAGAAAATTTAATACTTTATTCAATTATTCATTCTTAAATTCAAATATTTATTAAGCATAATCAATTTATTGCAGAAAGGAAATTTTTGTCATGAAGCCAAAACCCTAATTACCTGCCTAGCTTCCTAATTTAGCCTAATGATTTCTAACCTAAGTTAAGAATTAGAAATAGCCTGATTCTCATACTCAACTGGAAAATTAAGACAGCAACAGCAACTTCAGCTCGTCAGCATCAGCTACCTGCAACCCGTCTCATCTAACAGTCTTTCAGCATCTCCCGCTCAGTAAGGGATCGATCAGGACCACCCAGCACTGGAAGCCACCAACACGACTCTCCAACTCCTCTCCTGACTGTGACTGCAACCGCGACTGACCCCCTCCCACTAAGAGTAGGCCCTCTTATACCCTAATTCTAACTTTGCTAACTAACTGTTGCAACATTAATAGCACGCTTTTCTTTCATTGGTCCATGCATGTCATCTTATTCATTCTTTTAATCAAGTTCTCTTGGATTCAAGGGTCCTTGGATCATTTCCTTTCCCATACGCTTAAACATTTTTCATCCGTTTCGATCAGTACATTTGTAACTTCTTTCGACACATTCGAGAACTCCGCAGTCATTGTCCTTTCTCTTAAACTTGTTTCCCACGGGCCTTCTGCTGATCATCATGGCACACTATCAGTTCAATTAGGTCACACCAGCCTTGACCATTTCTTGCATCCTAGCGTCTCAGTAACCTCACGAGGTTGGGTTTTTTCTCCGATTTCATCCCGTGTCATGTGTCCCCTTGCGCCTGCGCACATCTTCCCACTGGCGGCCATTTTATATCGCCACTCGGTTATACTTTTTAGAAGCACTAATTTGAGGCAAACAAAACATAATTAAAATAGAGAAAAATAGCCCTTTCGTTTCCCTCCCGTCGTCTACGTACCCCAATTAGTTATTACCTAGCAGAAAGCAACATTTAAGCTGTTCCTTACTTACCATCACTATTGTTTTTGCAACGACACGTTTTATTTCTATGAAGCACAAACATGCATTTACTTTTAATTAGTACGCATTTATTTTTACGTTATAATTAGACACACGGACATCCATTAATAGATTATTTAGCACACATTTTGGCAGGTTACCCTTCCCATACATACAGTGTTGATTAATACATTTAAACGAACATTTATATTTAATTAATTATAAAATTTGTTAGGGGTTAAATTTTTTTATTTTCCCTGCTCCATCAACTCCCCCTTTGGTGATTTTTAAATCACCACATAAAACCCAAGTCATACTTCTTTTCAAGCAGCATGTCTTTCATCCTTTGCTTTCTGTTATTTACACATCTGTTTCTTCTTCATCTTGCCTTTTAGTCTCTTTATACATGCTTTCTTTCATTTTCTCCAATTCAATTTCACCCATTTCTCTCTCTCTCTCTCATTATTCTGTTATTCCTCTTTATCTTATTTTGTCTTACTTTTCTCTTTATACATGTTATTACTATTTTCAATACCATGGCTAACAGTATTACTATAGTTGCTACTATTATAACTTTCCCTATCACTAGTCTACTCATCCTAGTTAACCAATTTGCTACTGAAGAAAACCCTCTACCAAGTTTTCCCAAAACACTTTCAACCTCCAGTGGAACTAGTTCTTTGTGCAAATTGGTAATATTTGTAATATACTTCTGTATATTTTCACTTTTATCAGGAATGTAAGTACAACAATGTTGGACTTTCAACATTCCACAGACTCCACCCTCTTTTGCCAAAAGAATATCAAGGGCAAGCCGATTTTGCATCACCATAGCTCTCATGGCAACCATTTCGGTATTTACCATTAAGAACCCTCCCGCAGTATCTGTAGACAAACGATCTACTACTGTGGATAACTTCCGAATTTTAAATGCATTCAAAGATATTCCCACTGCTGGTATCAATGCTCCAAAAATATCACCTACAATTTCTGAAAAACTTTCCCTTTTTCTACGTGTAACTCTATTAATCATCTTGTATGTTCCCTTTTCTTCTCTGTCCATGTGAAAATTTTTTGGAAAGACCAGGCCTACATAGCAAGTTCCATACCAATGGTCCGGTAACCTGTAATAAGCTCTATTCCCACAAATATAATAGATACCTGGAAATATTGGATCTTTTCCACCTTTGAATCCCCAACCTCCCAGAATTTGATAATTGTCATGGCAGATACTGGAACCTACAAAGTAATTGTCATAGACTGTCTTATTTCTCCTAATACACAACTTTCCTGTTTGCGGCCAATCTAATGTCATTGCTGCATTTATCCTTTTCCCTTCATGATTTCCTTCCTCAAACGTCCATAAGCGTTTTCCTTCCTCTCTTATTGCTTCTTTTTGAAATTTCATTCTTCTTTCTTCAACCATTTCTAAAAATACTTTTTCTTCTTTCTTTAACTCACAGGTAAGGTTGTTACTAACTATTTCTTCTAATGTTAATTTTCTATGTTCTAAAAAGAATTCTCCTAAAACTTTTGCTGGTTTTACTTTGTTAAGTTCGGGTACTACTGGAATGTTTGCAAAAATCTTATCTATATCAGTATAATAAGATTCTAATCTACCTGTTTTATAAAATAAACTTGCTATTACACTACATGTTATTCCATAAGTCAGAGGTAGGTGATGATAAGTCACACCTTCTGATACTGATGCAGGTAACTGCATACAAACATAACAATCTCTCACATCCATTGTCTCTACGTATTCATACAACAATTTTGTAAAAACATTCTTTGAAAAATCTGTTACTGACTTATCCTTATGCAACTCTGCACTACTTCTTAAAATAACTGGTTCTTTAATATTAGTTTCTTTTTCTGGTTTAGTATCATTTTTTGCTTCTATCACAGCTACACTAATAGGAATTGTGATTGCTAAAACTATCCATATGGTCATCAATAACCCTGTACAAAAGCAGCACATTTTGCACCATCTCTTTATAAATTCACATTTATCTCTTCTATCCCTATTATTTTCCATTTTTCTTTTTCTATTTGTTAAGTTTCAGAAAATTGTGTCACTACACCTCAGAAATGACTTAGATGCCACTCTGCTCTCAAAAGTCTTTGCTTGGTACTTTCTTTAATTCTCTCCAGAATTCTTTCGTTGTCACATCCGGTGATTTGTCACATCCAGTAAATTGTCATGTCCGGCAGAAGCACTATAAGTCTTCACTTCAGGTTTGTTGCATCTCACCTTTTCCCATCCGACTTCTCAGTCTCTGGTTCTCGTGAGTGTTTTCTTCTTCTTCTTTGTAATCTGTTAGTGCAATATACAGCCACTCAGGTGACTTATACTTTGCATTCACTTTCTTTGTCCTTTTGGACTTTTGTAATCTTTTTCCACTCGGTTTTTCTTGTCCCTTTTGACTTGTTACTTCATTTACTTGTTCAGCACCTTCGTCTCCCGCTCTTATTATTCTATATCTCAATTTTCTTACATAGCTGTTGGGCCAATTATCTCCTTTTCTTGGCCTTTTGGCTTCACCTTCTCTTTCTTCTCTTTCTGATTTCCAATTTCTTTTTCTTGATTCAGTTTTTGCTTTCTCCTCTTCTCCACTTTCTTCTGTTTCTGTTTCAACTGTTTCGCTATTGTCTCTTATTTTGAAACTTATAATCTCGTCATCTCCTACTGGTGGATCTGTCTTCTCCTTTTTGTTTTCCCTTATTACTGTCCCTCCTCGGGGTTCTTCCGATTTGGTGTTTTTCTCCCTTTCTGCTTCTAAATTTCCCTGTTCTTCTGTTTCTCTATCTGTCCCTATTGCTCCTCGGGGTTCTTCTCGATTTTCTAACTCTTTGTGTACTTCTTTCCCTACTTCATCTATTAATATTGTTTCTGAAGGATTTCCACCATAACTTGTACTTGGTTGTTCATCTAACTCAATTTCTTGCTCAGTTTCTTCTCTAATTGGTTTATAACCCCAAGTTTTCCTTAGGAATTCTTCACGGTTTTCAACTGAATCATCAGAGTCTGAAGTTGTGTCAGATATTTCCAGATGTCGACTTACAGGTCGATCTTCAAGTTCTGGAATTTCTGAATTTCTTTCTTCTTCTTCTTCTTCTTCTTCTCTAGAGGTACTCGCAGTTGGGGTTTCCAGATGTCGACTTTCGGGTCGATCTTCAAGTTCTGGCACCCTTTCTTTTATCTTTGTTGTCCCAGCCGTTAAACTTTTATCCCACACTTCCAGACGCCGACTCACATGTCGATCTGTAGGTTCTGGAACTCTGATTGTGTGGCTGGCATGAACCCAGTTTTTCACTCCTGCACACTTGACGGCAGTCGTTGTCACCAGGATTACCTGTCGTGGTTCGTCCCAACGAGGAACTAGACAGTTTCTTCTCCTGTGGACTTTTATGCGGACCCAGTCTCCTGTGTTCAAGTCGTGGGCTGGTTTTCTTTCAAGAGTGGTCGCATCCGGTCCAACCTGATGAAACACAGAACGCACCACATCAGCCAGTCCCTTGCAATAATCCAGTACTAGATCATCAGTTATAGTTAATAACTTGTTGACAGGTACGTGTGCTTGTCTCATTGCTCGTCCCATGATCATCTCATGAGGACTGAGTCCAGTTTTCTTTTCAGGGATGCTTCTGATGGTCATCAGAACAAGAGGCAGTGCATCCGGCCATTTGAGTCCTGTAGCTTGACACATTTTTCCCAATCTGTTTTTAATTGTTCCATTAATCTGCTCTACTACCCCAGAAGCCTCTGGTCTGTAAGCACAATGTAGTTTTTGTTTAATACTCAATGCTTCACAAATCAATTGGATCAACTCATTTTGAAAATGTGTTCCTCTATCTGTCTCAACCGTGACTGGAAAACCATACCTTGGAATGAACTCTCGCAGCATAAGTTTTGCCACTGTTGTTCCATCATTCCTTCTTGTGGGGTATGCCTCCACCCAACGAGAGAACAAACAGACGACCACTAGAACATATCTTAGTCTGTTACTAGGGGGCATCTCGATAAAGTCTAACTGCATTCTAGTGAATGGACCTCCTTCTCGTCCTATTGTTCCTAGACTCACTACTGTTTTTCTTCCTGGGTTAAACTGTTGACAAATAAGACATCTTTGACAAAGACTTTCAGCAATGGCTCTGAATTTTGGGTTATACCAGGTTTGTCTAAAAAGTCTGATCATTGCATCTCTCCCAATATGAGCTTGTCCATGGTACATCCGTGCCATGTCTGCAATCATGCTATCAGGCATAACTGGTCTTTCATCTCTGTATACCCACACACCATTATTTTCCTGTCTTCTACATCCTGCTTTTATCCAGTAATCTTTTTCCTCATCTCTTGCTGTTTCTTGTAACTGCCTTACTTCATCCCATGTTTCGACAGTATTAGTGAAAAGCAAAGGACAAGAGACATGCTCCCTTTCTCTATTTTTGTTCAGGGACGCCATGTTTTCCGCACAATATCTAGCGATCTCATCAGCATAATTATTGCCGACCGCTATGTAATCTTCATTTTTCTTATGCGCCTTGCACTTCACTACAGCTATTTGTTTAGGCAACTGTATCGCCTCAAGCAGTTTTTTAACATAATCTCCATTTCTGATAGGTGTTCCTGCAGATGTCAAAAATCCTCTTTGTGACCAAATCTGACCGAAATCATGTACGATGCCGAAACCATATTGGCTATCGGTCACAATCGTGATTCGTACATTTTTCCCCAATTTACATGCTTGAATCAAAGCAATTAGTTCCGCAACTTGGGCAGACCTAACTCCTTTCAGACAAGACGCTTCCATCACAGTTGCCACTGTGCATACTGCGTAAGCTGCGCTTAACACTCCTTCTTTTGTACGCAAGCATGAACCATCCACAAACATGACATAATCAGATTCCTTTAACGGTTCATCTTTTATGTCAGCTCTTGGTTTTGTGCAATATTCCAGCACGTTCAGACAATCATGATCTACTTCGTCTTGTTCAATTATGCTTTCTTCATCTGGTAATGATGTAGAAGGATTTACATTCATGCATCTATCTATGGTCACATTTTCAGCGCTCAAGATGACTTTTTCGTACTTAGTCAGCCGACTATGTGTCATGTACTGTGTTTTTGTTCTTGTCAAAAGAATTTCTACTGAATGGGGAACATATACTCTCAGTGGATACCCCATCACTATACCTTCACTTTGTTCCAGACTTACACAAGTAGCAGCAACTGCTTTCAGACATCCAGGCAATGCTTTTGCTATAGGATCTAAAACAGCTGAAAAATAAGCGATTGGTCTTTTCATGGTCCCGTGTTTTTGTACCAGTACTGAAAATGCACATCCATCTCTTTCACTGCAGTACAACTCAAAATCCTTCTCATAATCAGGCATGCCTAAAGCAGGGGCCTCGCACAGTTTTTTTTTCAATTCTTTGAAAGATTTCATTTCTTCTTTGTTTAACTCAAAAGGGTCTTTTACATCTTTCTTTGTCAATTTTTGTAAGGGTTTTGCAATCAAAGAGAAACCACTTATCCACTGTCGACAATATCCAACCATTCCCAAAAACATTCTTACCTCTCTCTGAGTCATTGGTGCTCTCATTCCTTGAATCATTCTTACTCTTTCTGTCGCTATTTTCCGTACTCCTTTCTCAATTTTATGCCCTAAATACTGGACTTCTTTCTGACAAAACTGTAATTTTGAAGGAGACACTTTATGTCCTCTTTTCTCTAAATGGTTCAGTAAAGCAATTGTGTCACTTACACATGCTTCTTTGGTTTTCGATGCCACCAATAGGTCATCGATATACTGCACCATCACTGATTTTTCTGGCATTTTTAAATCTTCCAGAGATTTCTTTAGAATCTGATTAAAAATTGAGGGGCTTTCTGTATACCCCTGAGGAATTCGGCACCATGCCAAAATACGCTCTCCGAACCGGAACGCAAATAATGGCTGGCTATCTGGATGCAAAGGAATAGAGAAAAATGCGTGACACAAATCTATCACAGTGTACCACTCAGCTTCATGTGGAATTTGATATAGAATTACTGCAGGGTTTGGCACTATTGGACAACATGGTACAACTATTTTGTTGATCCTTCTCAAATCCTGTACTATTCTATATGTTCCATTTGGCTTTTTCAGTCCCATAATAGGTGAATTACATGGACTGCTCATGATTTCTTTCAGAATTCCCTGTTCAATCATCTTATTTATCACAGGAGTTATTCCTTCAATTATTTCTGGAGTTAATTTGTACTGTGGCGTGTTTGGATAAGTTATCCCTTCTTTCACTGTCACTTTTACGGGATCAACTTCTCTCATTAACCCAATATCTTCTCCTGAAAAATCCCACACACTTTCTTTTACTGCACCTTTTAGTTCTTCTGGAAGTTTTTCTGCATCAAATGCAGGAAACAAACCATTCGTTTCAGGTTCCTGATTCATCAAAGTTACTTTGTACAGAACATCTTCATCTGAAGTCTGAAAACCTATTCCATCTGGCGTACAATAAATTGTGCAATTCATCTTGCATAAAAGGTCACGACCTAAAAGATTTACAGGACTACAATCGCACACCACAAATTTATGCATTTTGCTAAAAGAACCAATTTTTACTTCCACCAATTCAGTAAGTGGGGTTTTAATCTGCTGATTGGCTACTCCTACCACTTGGATGTATTCACCTGAGAGAGGAAGGTTTGGAATTTCCACTGATCTAACAGTAGAACGGGTAGCTCCAGTATCGACAAGGAATGTACGTTTGCACCATTCACTTCTCCATCCACAAAGGGACCAGACTGATCTACCTCTAGAGTTGCGCCAAGCACGCACTCTTTCCCCTCTCCTGCGCACCGTCAGAATCTTTCATCCGGGTCATCCTCACTCTGACGCAACCAATACTGAGAAATGTTAGCTGCTCGCGGCAACTGTGTTACCTGCTCTCCTCCGTAGAATCCTGTTTCTGTACTGTATCTTTGCTGGTTAACAGTGTTGGGAAGTGGTGGTTGCGGCACCTGACTTTGTTGAACAACTACCTCATTCTGCACCTGTGGAGTTAATGATTGATGTTCCGGATTAGGTTTAGGTGGGAACTTACACTCGTTTCTCCAATGCCCTAATTTTCCGCAATTATGACATGGCCATTTCTTCTTTGCCTCTTCTAGACTCACTTGACCCTTTCCTTTACCTATGTTTGGTCGCATTTTATTCTGTCCTGATTCGTTTCCATTATTATTGTCCAATTGAGCTTCTTGTTTTTCTGCCACCTTCACTTGTGCCCACATTGCCTTTTCTTTCAACTTACGCTGTTTACTCTCTATTTCATCACTACAATACTTAGCATATCTCAGTACCTTATCTACACTTCCATTCTGCCAGTTTATCATGTGTTGCTTAATCATATCACTTATTTCTGGTTTCAGGCCGAACACAAATCGGTATACAAAATGACTCATGTCCTTTTCACTCAACTCCTCATAACCACTATACTGCTTGAAAACCAATAACAGTCGCTCATAATATGCATGTACAGACTCCTTACTTTCCTGTGTAGTTCTATCAATTTTAACCCAATCTGTCTCTTTAGGAGGAATCTTATTCTTCAAAAAGGTAATCACCTTATCGTACTTCTTCATTACATCAGGACTTGGAGCTCCTGTCTTAGGATCTCTTGGATATTCTGTAGTTGGCCAGTCAACTGTAATCTTACATTCGGACCATAAATCTGTTGGTACCACTATGTCAAACAATCCATCTAAATCTATCCACAACACTTTTGAGACCTTTACAAACCTTTCTACTTGTCGGTACCACTCAACTGGCTTCTCTCTTAACTTTGGAAAGTCATTGGTAAATGACAGTATGTCCTGCCTAGTCCAGGGAACATGCACGTAACTACCACCTGGAGTTTCTCTCATGGGGTATTCTTTGACAACAGATTCTTTTTCAGTTATCATAAAAGCCAATGAACCTTTGTCTGTACTTTTCTCATTCTTCTTTGTCCATCTAACCTTCCATCTGTCCACATCACCCCATTTTCTCAACAACACAATTAACTCCTTTATCTGTGTCAGCCTTCCTGCCGTGTTCAAATTTTCAATATCTTTTTCACAAAAGTCTACTCTGTATGGTTTCTGCAACGTTTTCACTTTTGCAAAATCTATTCCAATCTCACTAGCCAC
Source organism: Calotriton arnoldi (assembly GCA_963921515.1). Lineage (NCBI taxonomy): Eukaryota > Metazoa > Chordata > Amphibia > Caudata > Salamandridae > Calotriton > Calotriton arnoldi. Next base: position 2,773,957 of record CAWUFW010001281.1, on the reverse strand, counting down.
TTCTTCTAGTTTGTCATGTAAATTCTTTGCCCTCCATGTTATACTTTTGCACAGAAACATTATTTCATCATCCTGATAATTTTTTATCTTTTCGGTACCAATCGTTCCTAGAATTAATTCTTCCATATCTATTTTTAATCTGATCACATCTAATGGTTTTTCTTCTGTTTCTTTTATTTTAAAAGCTTTCATCCACTCATTCAACTCATCAGGAGTCGGACCTATGGGTGTATTATTTAGTTCTATCCAGTTACCACTCTTTTCAGGCGTTTCTGTTGCAGATTCTGTTACCATATGCATTTTCCTACCATTGCACTCATTCACCGTTAAATTTGTAGGTGGACTTGGTCTGTAAGTACTAGCCAAATTACTTGTACTTGCACTTTGTTCCATCCTTTCCTTTTCTCTCTGAAATTGTGAACTCAAGGGAATCACCAAAGATCGTTCATCAATTTTCTGATTCTCAAAAACTGGTATTACTGGACCTATTGTTACAGGCACAGTAACTGCTTCCATATTTTTCGTTAATTCTCTAATTTTCTCAGTTAGTTCTTTTGTTGTCCTTGCCAATTCGCTTGCATTGTCGCTTTCTATTCCTTCATTTTGAGAAGTTCTCATTTGTTCTTGTGACCTATTTACTTCAATTCTCTTTTCCGGACTTTTATTTCGCATAGTCTCTATTAGTGGCGCATTTGGTGTCACCACTGTAGAACTCTGCTGATACGGAGGTGGATTTCTATTTAAAATATCTTCCAGCAACTCGTCATCCGTTTCGCTCTCATGCATATACTTTTCTCTCTCTATATGTTTCTTTTTCTCAGTCCGTTTTTTCTTAGTCCCTTCCTCAACTGTAAAAGCTGGAAACAAACCTCCTGTCATGTTAGCACATCTCCATCGTTTTATTCTGTCCTCATGATTTACTCCCCACAATCTTCCAGGCATAAACTCATGATCTCTCATTCCTCTGAATCTCTCTCGTTCATACATCTCATCTTCCCATTCCGTCAAGGCTTCAAACTGTGTTGGTCTAGGTCTAGGTTCCAACTTACACATTTTTTCTCGCAAGTTTCGCAAAACCGCTACACTAAATGGTCCATTCTCAGGGAAAGCCAAAGCACCATCATTCTTTGTATATTTAGCCCAATTTTCCAACCATATGCACGTATGATATCCATATTTCAGCATCATATGTGAAGCTGCTGATTTCGGCGGAGGAATTACTTGTCCCTCTCTAGTCACAACCTTTTTGTCTTTCTTAAAGAAATTCTTCAATTTCGTCGTCCATGACGTTCTCTCCCTTTCATACTCGTAATACGGCATGTTTTCTATTTGTTTTTCCCTTTACACTAACGCTGTTCTGTGTACGGAACTTTGACCAATTACAGCGTGACTCACACTAACGTACCAATCAGAACAATTCCCACCGTCCGTGAACCAACCAATCCTAGCACGACACTTTTCTACGTCACTCCTGCTCTGTGTTCACGTGACTAGCGCACTATCCAATCCTAGCGCGGCACTTTTTTCACGTCAGTTCTACTCTTTACCCCTCCTTTACAAAATTTATCGGCAATTTTCTTTTCGCTGTTTTCTCCGTTAGTTACAACAATTAAAACAATTCCATAGTCTGATTCGCTAAACAAAGTGACAGCTTTGTCCTTTTACACAAGAATCCTGTTTTTCCAGTAGGCAGCGCTTACCTCTACCCTACCACAGAATTATTTACTCTCGCCGATAAAGTAGCACTTCCCTCTACCTTACCCTTCTTTCAAACAAACAATTTACTCGTTTCTCTGGGGATAAGACACATGTGGAGACTAGGCTCCTGAGAATTAAGGCCAAAGTTTCACAAGTAAACGTGATTTGCTATTTCAATTACACACTTTTCGTACAGAAATCCCTAACATAACACAGCCTGCGTTATTACCAAAATGAATTCGGACCATGTACCAAATTCCATGTGACTTCTCTTGCCACACGTGTTCCACTTCCTACATCCCAGAAGCGTGAAAACTCACATATAACATAACGTGACTCAACATATAGTGTTAGTCATCAAAAATAATCAATAATCAATAATCACTAAACTAATCTATAGAAAACCATAACTCTGCTACCAAGAAATCTGATGCAGCGCGTACAATAAAAACTATTCTCCTCCCAGGTTACTTATAGGTCATCCAGGGGCAAACTATATTTCTCATATCCACATGACGATGGGGCCCATAAACATCGCCTAACACACACACACACACACACACACACACACTCCTGGATTTCCTTTACACCTTTATGAAATTCTGTACTCCTAGGAGAAGCATGAGAACTAAATGGAGAACACCATTTATGTACCGCTGGAAGAGCCAGGATATCTTATTACCTTAATTTGTCACTTTCTTTTAGTTATTTCTTAAGATATTCCTGCTCATAGTTTTGTCGATGAATCATTCAGGTAAGAAATTAGTTCATAGTGATTAAGACCAGCTGAATCACAATAACCAATTACTGATGTCACAATCATTTAGGAAAATAACCACTGAGTCATTTTGGGTTTAAAGAATCTTAAATTTTATATAATTTTTAAAAGCATGAGAAAGAAAATTTAATACTTTATTCAATTATTCATTCTTAAATTCAAATATTTATTAAGCATAATCAATTTATTGCAGAAAGGAAATTTTTGTCATGAAGCCAAAACCCTAATTACCTGCCTAGCTTCCTAATTTAGCCTAATGATTTCTAACCTAAGTTAAGAATTAGAAATAGCCTGATTCTCATACTCAACTGGAAAATTAAGACAGCAACAGCAACTTCAGCTCGTCAGCATCAGCTACCTGCAACCCGTCTCATCTAACAGTCTTTCAGCATCTCCCGCTCAGTAAGGGATCGATCAGGACCACCCAGCACTGGAAGCCACCAACACGACTCTCCAACTCCTCTCCTGACTGTGACTGCAACCGCGACTGACCCCCTCCCACTAAGAGTAGGCCCTCTTATACCCTAATTCTAACTTTGCTAACTAACTGTTGCAACATTAATAGCACGCTTTTCTTTCATTGGTCCATGCATGTCATCTTATTCATTCTTTTAATCAAGTTCTCTTGGATTCAAGGGTCCTTGGATCATTTCCTTTCCCATACGCTTAAACATTTTTCATCCGTTTCGATCAGTACATTTGTAACTTCTTTCGACACATTCGAGAACTCCGCAGTCATTGTCCTTTCTCTTAAACTTGTTTCCCACGGGCCTTCTGCTGATCATCATGGCACACTATCAGTTCAATTAGGTCACACCAGCCTTGACCATTTCTTGCATCCTAGCGTCTCAGTAACCTCACGAGGTTGGGTTTTTTCTCCGATTTCATCCCGTGTCATGTGTCCCCTTGCGCCTGCGCACATCTTCCCACTGGCGGCCATTTTATATCGCCACTCGGTTATACTTTTTAGAAGCACTAATTTGAGGCAAACAAAACATAATTAAAATAGAGAAAAATAGCCCTTTTGTTTCCCTCCCGTCGTCTACGTACCCCAATTAGTTATTACCTAGCAGAAAGCAACATTTAAGCTGTTCCTTACTTACCATCACTATTGTTTTTGCAACGACACGTTTTATTTCTATGAAGCACAAACATGCATTTACTTTTAATTAGTACGCATTTATTTTTGCGTTATAATTAGACACACGGACATCCATTAATAGATTATTTAGCACACATTTTGGCAGGTTACCCTTCCCATACATACAGTGTTGATTAATACATTTAAACGAACATTTTATTTTAATTAATTATAAAATTTGTTAGGGGTTAAATTTTTTTATTTTCCCTGCTCCATCACTCGCATCATTTGAGAAGAACCAAACTTTAACTGATCAGCTTGTAGCATCCTGATCACAACTCCCCTCAGGGGATACCATATTTCATATTTTCTACAGCATGTCACGTGAAAAGAGTCTCTGCTCAGTCCACTTCAGGATCATCTGGAAATCTTGCCATTCTTCATTTCTAAAAAAGAACAGTTGATGGACAGAATGCAGAACAATGTCATACATTCACCCCAGTACAGAGATCTGGGCCTAAATCCATCGTTTTTTTGCTCACCGTGCCATTCCCGTTTGAACCCAGCCATATGCAAATCAGTCTTGACCCTGCGCCCAATGGGAACAGTCCTGCCCGAACTGCCAGGCCAGGTCCTCCCTGGACAGGAAAAAAGCATCCTTCGACCGGTTTCGGGGTTTCACCCCTCATCAGCCAGGATAGCTTGAGTCCAGTGGCATCTGGGCATACCCATCCCACTCGGGGTGACAAATGCAAAAAGAACAATTGATGGACAGAATGCAGTACAATGTCATACATTCACCCCAGTACAGAGATCTAGGCCTAAATCTATCGTTTTTTTGCTCACCATGCCATTCCAGTTTGAACCCAGCCACATGCAAATCAGTCTTGACCTTGCGCCCAATGGGAACAGTCCAGCCCGAACTGCCAGGCTAGGTCCTCCCTGGACTGGAAACAAGCTTCATAGGACCTCTTTCGCCGTCTGGGCATACCCGTCCCACTCGGGGTGACAAGTGCAAAAAGAACAATTGATGGACAGAATGCAGAACAATATCATACATTCACCCCAGTACAGTGATCTGGGCCTAAATCCATCGTTTTTTTTGCTCACCTTGCCATTTCAGTTTGAACCCAGCCATATGCAAATCAGTCTTGACCCTGCTCCCTATGGGAACAGTCCAGCCCGAACTGCCAGGAAACAGGAAACAAGCATCCTAGGACCGGTTTCGGGGTTTCACCCCTCATCAGCCAGGATAGCTCGAGTCCAGTGGCATGGAGAGCACGGGGCCCACGTCTGGGCTTACCCGTCCCACTCGGGGTGACAGATGCAAAAAGAACAATTGATGGACAGAATTCAGAATAATGTCATACATTCACCCCAGTACAGAGATCTGGGCCTAAATCCATTGTTTTTTTGCCCACAATGCCATTCCAGTTTGAACCCAGCCATTTGCAAATCAGTCTTGACCCTGCGCCCAATGGGAACAGTCCAGCCCGAACTGCCAGGCAAGGTCCTCCCTGGACTAGAAACAAGCATCCTAGGACCGGTTTCGGGGTTTCACCCTCATCAGCCAGGATAGCTTGAGTCCAGTGGCATGGAGAGCACGGGACCCACGTCTGGGCATACTCTCCCACTCGGGGTGACAAATGCAAAAAGAACAATTGATGGACAGAATGCAGAACAATGTCATACATTCACCCCAGTACAGAGATCTGGGCCTAAATCCATCGTTTTTTTGCTCACCATGCCATTCCAGTTTGAACCTAGCCATTTGCAAATCAGTCTTGACCCTGCGCCCAATGGGAACAGTCCAGCCCGAACTGCAAGGCCAGGTCCTCCCTGGACTAGAAACAAGCATCCTAGGACCGGTTTCGGGGTTTCACCCTCATCAGCCAGGATAGCTTGAGTCCAGTGGCATGGAGAGCACGGGACCCACGTCTGGGCATACTCTCCCACTCGGGGTGACAAATGCAAAAAGAACAATTGATGGACAGAATGCAGAACAATGTCATACATTCACCCCAGTACAGAGATCTGGGCCTAAATCGATCGTTTTTTTGCTCACCATGCCATTCCAGTTTGAACCCAGCCATATGCAAATCAGTCTTGACCCTGTGCCCAATGGGAACAGTCCTGCCAAACTGCTAGGTCAGGTCCTCCCTGGACTGGAAACAAGCATCCTAGGACCGGTTTCGGGGTTTCACCCCTCATCAGCCAGGATAGCTTGAGTCCTTGTGTTTGCATTCTTTATTTCTAACCAGCTTTGACTGCTTCAGAACATTTTGTGACATTATTTGGTCTGAACCTTGAAAGAACATACTGTCATATACATCAAAAAGGGCCTCTTCAGACCTTGTGATACGTGTGGGAAGCTGAATTCTGAAGATACCCACAAGGAATGTATTTACTGCCCACACCCACTCATAAGGCAGAGGACTGTAAGATTTACCTAACCTTTTCCTCAAATACTCTGAAGGACAGAGAGAGTAGATTGGTTATCTGACTTCTAAAGATTCAGGCCAAGGAAAGCCCTACTTTAGGGTTTGAGAGTAAAGGCATCTCAGAAATGGATTAAAATAGCTCAAACCACACCATCGGTGACTGAAACGCTGTTGAGGATCACATCTGCATGACTGTCGAAGAAGAAACCATCAACGACACTGTTGACGAAAACTCACAAGATTACCTTAATCACTGAGAAAGGCATTCCGGTATTGTTGATAACTGAATGCATATCGCCAAGTTAGGTGTCAGCTCTGTCACCAGGTCAGCTGCTGAATATTGAAGACTCTTAGAATAACCTGGGGCACTTTGGTCCTGCTAATAGCCTAACACAGCGTAATGTTAAATACAAGGATGATGATGAAGAAGAATATATGGTAGGTGGTAAGAGTACATGGAATAGTATATGGAAGATGATAGGTAGGATTCCATCTCTGCCAGACACATGGCTGACAAGTTGGCAAATAATATTGATCCAGTACTTGGGCGAATATGACCCATATGAGCATGAGATGTAATATAAGGAGGAAAAGGTGCGAGCCACTAGAGCTCTAGTTAAGGACCGGCATCTCGTCTGGGTTGATTATTGCAAGAGGTTTATAGAGCTTTCAAAGGCAGGGTCGCCAAAGCAGCTAGTTTTGCCACCGCAGTCACCTATGTTGCAGATACGTCCACCTGCTACTCGTAGAGCGCATACAGTGGCGTCACCGGCTAATCCAAAGTCAAATCAACCACCTCAGACTTCGCCATCAAGGGCTGTATTACCTAAAGAGGTTGATAAGGTCTATTCGGGTGAAGACTGTATCAAAGGAGAAGTACAAGATGATGTATCTCAAGACGTGGGCTCTGAATCGGATGATTACCTAGCACCTGTTTCTCCACCACCTGTTCTGCAACCAGCAGACGTGCCACAGGATGACATTGAAGGCTTTTGTGCTCTTTTTGAACTAGCATTTTAAAGGTTTGATTTACCAATTCCAGTCATTCAAGCTGCTTGTTTCTTATATGACTTCAAAGAGCCTGCTCATAAATCGGTGAAAGCCTCCCTGATTGTAGATTTTGTTTAGAATGAAGGCTTAAAGATCATGAAGAACCGAGCAATGGTCGCAGCAGTCGTGTCTTGTCTGGATAAAAAATTCAAGGAGGCAGATAAATCACCTGCTGTTTAATTGTTAATTCCCAGGCTGATTCCGCAGTGATGCATGCTGCTCGAAGAAGGTCTCAAAACCCTTCTCCTCCCTGTTCTATCCCACCAGACACGGAAATTAGATAGTTGAACAATAGAGGAAAAGCTTTCTCCACCATGGCAGGAGCTACAGTGTGGGCAGGCAATTGATTAGCGATCCATGGTCACTTTGAGAGACAGATGTGGTCAGACATTAGTGTCTGTCTGGACCTTTTGCAAGAGGACAAGATTAATGAAGCAAGACACATCCTTCATGAGGAAGAAAGGAATTTGTTTGAAATAATAGACTGCGAAATGGACATTGCATCCATAGGGTTCAGACAACTTGAAGGCACAGCAGTTCTTAAAAGGCTGGGCTGGTTAAAGTCAACATCTTTTAGGCCACAGGTCCAAAGTAAGATTTTAGAAATGTTGCATGATGAAATAATTCTCTTTTTTAAACACATAGGCAATGCTCTTCAGTGACTTTAGACTGATACGGATATGGCAAGATGGCTTTGTGTTCCCCAGCAAAGCTGGAACCAACTCTTTCATGGAGCCAGAGTTCAAAGTCAATTTTCATTCATAGGAGGATATCAGCCTTACAGATATCAGCCATATCAACATCCTCAATAGTCCTACTGGGAGCAGTTTGCTCAACAGCAATTAAGACCTCCACCATCACTCGCTCACTCCTCGAAGAAAGTAATTAGCCCAATCATAGGACTCCACCAGAGGAATTCCTCTCCCCTAACACAGTAGGTGGGTGAATCTCCACTTATCACAGATGTTGGAAAAGTGTGGCCACAGATCATTGGGTTGTGGACTTGCTCCCTTGGAATTTGTTCAAAAACCTCAAAATACTCCATCTCAAAAGAGATCCCGTCTCTGGCTTCGTCTGTTACTCATGGAGATTATTTATGTGTTAAGTAAGGGAGCTATAGAACAATTGCCCTATACCCAGTGAAGTGTTTGGTTCTACTCTTGCTTCTTTCTGATCAAGAAAAATTCCAGAGAACAGAGACTGCTTTTAGATCTTTGGTATTTAGACAACTACCTCATTTTGCACAATCACACTTCAAGATATCCTCCAGCTTCTGAATCGCAGAGGAGACACGAAATCGTTGGCTCTCCTAGATGCATATTTTCTTATGCCCAGGCAGCCAAGCCATCACAAATATTTAGGATTCAAAGTGGCTGGCCACCATTACAAGTTCAAAGTCTTCTGAATTGGCCTCAAGTTTTGCCCCTCATATTTTCACAAAATGTGTGGCTCCTGTCGCCGCATATTTGAGGAGGAAAAGTCACCAAGTTTCTCCATAGCCTGATGATTGGCTGGTGAAAGCCCCTTCATGTCAAGCAGCCAGAAAGGTGACGAAAGCTGTCTAGGGCTTTTCGAGCATTTAGATCTTACCCTCAACGGTGACAAATGTTCTTTACATGCATGCAGAACAATCATGTTTCTGGGAGCCAACTTAGATACTACGGAAAACAAATCTTACTCTACACTGGAATGACAAGTGGCCGCCCCTATAGTTGAGAACATGGCACATAATGGGGTCGGGGGAGAGCCAGCGATTAAAGATATGGGGTGTATTTCTATCTGTAACCAGTTGGACGCTGGCCCTCGTACTCGACCTGATGAGCTTTTTGGTATCATGTCATGGAATGTGGCAGGTATTAAAAACAAAATTAATGATGAGGAATGGCTAAAAAAGCTAGAGGGGTGTGCTTTAGTTCTAATACAGGAAACCTGGTTGACTGAGCCCTTTTTTATTAATGGTTTTCAAACTGTTTGTACGAATGCTACCCCCTCTAGAATGGGGAGAGCAAAAGGAGGTTTAGCAGCGCTAATTGCGGTAACTTCGCCGCTAACATTAAGGAAAGCCAATACTATGTCACAGTTTTATCAACTTCTACATCTCTATTCGGAGGGAAAACAGTCTATTATTGTGGTAAATTTCTATAATATTTTTGATAAAACAAGGAATAAGGCTATTAATCGTCTAGAAGAAGACTTGGATTATTTCTTGGAGGGAGTGGCAGGGGATTATATATTAATTTGGGCAGGCGATTTTAACTGTGAGAAATGTGATATTGAAGTGGGAGAACAATGTGGATATTGTGACCACTTTGGAGATCGCATTGCTCACTTTCAACACGACTCTTATGGGGAAGCGATCAATAATGCAGTCCATAAATATAATTTAGTTGTTCTGGATCCCATCATTCCCGATGGAGAGACAATTGTACAAACATATGTAGGGGCCAGGTCATCTTCGAACATTGATCATTTCATCGTGTCTGCAAATTGTAGGGATCTGGTAGATAAACTTTTGATTCACATGAGTCTCCTTAGTGACCATTTCCCGTTAATAATGACCCTGAGGTTTACCCTGACCCGTCAGGAAAGGGGGAAGGCAGTGAACACAGATATTAAGATCCAGGGAAATAAAGGAGTCTCCATAAGGTGGTCAGGCATTGACCCAACCACCTTTATGGAAAATCTCAAGGGGAAAAAACGGAGAGATTTAGATATATGCTCAAATAGCTCCGCTATAAATTCGGCAGTTATAACTGCATTTTGTAATATCACTACAGAAATTGCACGTGATTTAACTTCTAAGAGGAAAAGGAATGTCTGTGATCCTAACCCCAGATGGATTAATAAGGAGTGCTCAAGACTAAATGGGGAATTAAAAATAGCCTTGAAAGAAAAACCAAGAGATAATGTTAGGATCACATCCTTGAGGAAAGCGTATAAAAATACCTTGAAAGAAAGGAAATCGGAGATCCGTGAGGAGGCCTGGAAAAAACTAATACAGGCCGCAGAGACACGAGATGCAGCCCTTTTTAGGTTTCGCCTAGGCAGCGCGCATGCGCTGCTCTAGGAAAAGACCTTTAGGAATCGGTCTGCACTTTTCAGCAGCTCGTGCACGCCAGGCATCCACCTTGCGGGAGCGAGCAGCGCTGCGCAGGGTGCTATCTGTTGAGGAGTATCATGTTTCCAAACGCCGTACATGCACGAGGGCTTGTCTTTCAGCGCTTGTTGTTTTTGTGTAGTAGCGCGTTGGCACCACTAGAGGGAAACTATAGTATTTGTTACACATTGAGGGCCATAATTTAAAGGCTTTGAGGCACCTCGGCTGCTGGAATGTTATCCCCGGATATACTGATGTTGTGTTTTCAGCGCTTGTTGCTTTTATATGGGGAGCGATTTAAACGTTTTTTCACCCGTCCCTGCTCCGTTGGCTCTTTCCCTACCTTCTTCCACCCAGTGACAACCTCCTCCCTTGGGGACCTGCTCATCAACCTCAGTTTATATTACCCCTCTGCATGATCTCAGAAACACTGGCGTAACGAAAGTTGAGGGGGCCCCCCTGCAAGGTACATGGAGGGGCCCCCCTCCGGATTGAATCCTGAGCTCTAAGGCCTGACTACTGTGCAGAGGGGGCCCCCTGCAGCTCGGGGCCCCCCGCACCGCGGGGGATGCGGGGGCCTGTGTTACGCCACTGCTCAGAAAGCCAAATGCTCTTTTCCGCCCTCACCTTTAAAAAAAACAAAACAAAAAAAAAAGCAAACGTGTTGATGCTTAAACCCTGGAATGTCAGCGACTTGTAGAAAACCCTATCTCCTGGCACACACCCGTTTGCTTACAGTTTTCGCATCTCCGGTCAGTTTCCTGGTTTAAACACCCACTATAAAATATTAACTGGGAAAACACTGGTGCACGGGGGTATCGTCTCCTTGTTAAAACTATATAGGGCTGCGAGTTGTTTCAATGTCCAAGGTAAGCAAGCATGCAAAACCTCTGAAAGCTCCCTGCCTTACAACCAGCTACAAGGACACACTGCCCCCTCTTGCGTCATATTATTGTTTTGAGTTCTTATTTCCTAACATTGCACTGCTGTTTGGAATGCATATTTGCAACGCTTTCAGCGGGGGGCTGGGACCTTGTAGCGCTATAGATACAAGCACCACTATTTCATAGTGCACTAACCAGCATTCAGCTCTGTGGACACACACATATTTTTTGCAGTTTTATATTGCGCTTATTTATTGCGAACTCAACCCAAAGATGTACATGAGCACCAGTTAGCATTATCTTTGCTCCTTCCTTCCACCTACCCCTTACCAAGAAGTGTCAGACCTGCACGGAACTATAAATCGATATTATTTTGGCTGTCTAGCCTGCTAGCCACCATCCCACTAGTAACTATACCCATGACCATCAGGTGCCAACATTTGCCCTGTATTATTCATGTTCCAGCCGACATTAGGGAGCAGGGTGCGAGATCATTCATCACACTGCTTCCCATGTAAACACATAGGTTGGATATAACGGTATTTAATGTTGTCTGAGGCAACACATTCTTCTCATTAATTGGGTAAATTTATTTACGGACACACGTTTGTCTAACCGTATTGTGACGCTAAGGAAAGTTGTAGAGAAGAGTTTAAAAAATAGTATGTCTCTTATTTTATCTAGAGCCTTTTTTAAATAATTGAACATGACCCCTGCAAACGTGGAAGACTTGTTTAATATACCCTTAGATTACGATGCATTTTGTAGCAGGTTGCTCTTGGCAGTCGGCAATCACAGTGCAAGCAGGCTTACTTACAAAAGGCTGGGCTGACAAATACTTGCACCTTCAGCTGTGCCACTGATGACAACTTTTACCCCCTTTAAGCCCTAGTGAAGCACAGAGACATCCAATAAAATAAGAGCACACAAGATTGGCGCACTCCGCAAACTTAAATTGAACTCTTTTACCACCAAGGTCTCGAAGGTGAAATGTGAAAAGGGCAGTATAAAGATCGTGAAATATTTATCCACTTTTGACAAAAGTGCAAATCCTCAATGCTTGTTTTTGCATAAACCTCTTTGAAAGGGCATGTTTACTGTACTCATCGTACCTGAAACTTTTAAGGTTGCACTTGCTGGTTTTCGAAAGGAATCCTACAGAAAGGGTTAATAATTATACCGCTGTTGCGAAGTAATGGTACTCAATTTATTGACCACTGAAGGATAGAAGACTGGGTCGTCCTTACATTTCGAACTCGTGACCTGCAAGTTTCAGAGGCAGCGTTCAACTCGCTGAGCCATTTGGTCGCCTAACTATGCAAGTTATGACTAAGTAATGAAACCATTTGCTATTACTGTTTAAGAAAACAGTCTTTCTAGTAACTAAGACATTGTGGTAAATGATGCATAGCGTCAGCTGTGCCGACTACACAGGCTCTGTAACCTATACAACGCAGTGTGTGCTCAGGCGGGCACAGGAATCGCGTGCTCGTAAACAGTGACCTAGAAATACCACTTTCAGTGCGGTAAAGTCAACAGCCCTTCTTCAGGAATACCACTAGTATGTGCTTCCAAGAGTGCGGCTTACCTCGAGATGCTTATCTGCGACACAGAATGAATAAAGGCTGCTGTGAGCTAGGCCACTTTGTTGTGTTTGTTTGCGTCCCTTCTCGGCTGGTTGGGATCAGTTAATTAAGTGCAGTTTCATGCAGTTGCGGTCTATGTACCAGGACTCCAACCGCAGTGACACCACAGGGCTCCCACCCCAGTGACACCACAGGACTCCCACCTCTTTGAGATCACAGGTCTCTGCAGGCAGCGGATCTCCTCCCTCATACTCTGCCCAGGACCTGGGCACTACCCTTAAGATCGAGGTTTCTGTTCTAGTGTACCGCCCCTCGAAGATGCAGGGACATCATGCCTGGGAGACCTGCCATGATAAGTCAATATTCTTTTCGCTCCTATCGACCTGAAACATCTTGAACCACTGGTGCTGGATAAAAGTTATGGAGGCAGGCTCCTCTCCTAGTATCACAAGTGTTGCACTATCTACGGCATAGACACAACTCCGTGTCAGCATGCTTATCGGCCTGAAAGTAAAAGGAAAACTATTTTGATCACTGATTTGCCTTTTTAAAACTACATAAGGAGACGTAATATACATGAATGATACCTGCTGTTGAAACCTGTGTTTACGCTGCAGGCCCACTGCTTCGTGTTAAAACTCTGTGGTCTAGTGGAGCTCCCAATCTTTTCAAAGCGAAGCATGTGTGGGCTAAGCAGGAACTTGGAAGGCCTAGTAGTAACTATTTAGATACATGGCTGTTCTTCTTCATATGTCTGCAGAATAAACAAGGGGGCGACCTGCTTCCAAGAGACTATACTTTTGCATCAAGGTCAGAAATATGGTGCACCACTGCTTTTACAGGGCCATCTTTAGAAGTTACCAATGCCCTCATGGAGACAAATTACCTTAGCCTTAGAACAGGCTGAATATTTCATAATTACATTTTAAATCAATTTATAAGCACAAAGCTTCAAGCTCATGCAGTTAAAAAATTGTCTAGCACAACTACCGCTGTTAAACGAAATGTGACTGGTTGCTCCGTCTACTTTCTGATCTTTGTAAACTCGCAGCTTGTGTGCTGCATGGATAAACACTTATAGGGTCCCAAAGGCGAGACCTATTGGCTATGCCAATGCTTGTTTGGGAAACAATTGATCACCCATTTTTTAAGGAAAATTCTGCAGTGAAAATTGATATCGTTGTCCCACCAGAAGATTGGATTTTACATTTTGAGAGTATTTTTAACCCCGATGCCGTTAAAGCTTCTAAGGGAAATCCTGGAAATTATATTTCAGTGGAGCCTGTAAAATTATCCCCAATAATGACAGAGGAAATTTTAACCGCCCTACAAAAAAGTGCTAATGGCAAAGCTGCAAGACCTGATGGGCTAGGTCTATCGATATAATTGTATACTTATCCCAGATTTACAATTTCTTAACATCTAGAGTTTGGTTTGGCGCGTCAGGGGAATGCACCCCGGATTTCAGTGTAAGGCGTGGAATTCGACAAGGCTGCGTTTTAGCGCCTCTTCTATCGGTGACCGAAAATGCTACGCTTTTGTGGACTCGGCTCCCACTGGTGGGAATCCTTTGTTGTCCTGCCCAGAGTGTTCACCCACATGTTGTTGGACCCAGCACCTGCTCTGCAGTGCAATCTGATATCACACTGACTATTTCCAAATTCTCTGCACTTTCATTGATAATGGTAGGGATTTTGTGACTCCTTGCTTATTGATATAATATATTCTCGTCATATCTTATGGAGAGGTGTGGTGCAGCGGCCAGGGCAGCTGACTTCGGAGCACAGGGCTTACGGTTCGATCCCCGGCTCTGGCGGCAGCTCAGCTCAGCACCATGTAACTCTGGGCAATAGCTCACTTAATTTCCACGACGGCCCCCAGCGCCTTGAGACCCGTAAGGGTGAGAGGTTCGTGCTTCACTCAACGATCTGATAGACATCATTCCAAGGATGAAAGCTGCTTTACCCTGGTGAACTCCGGAATCAAATATTTCAATGGGGTTAACCTTCTTAGCACAAGTGCCACAGTGTGTTCTGACCTCGAAAACTTCCTTGGAAGGGTGGGAAGTGCATTTGCAAGATCTGCAAATCAGCGGAAGATGAGAAGCGCAATACGTGCACTTGCCTATCAATTTCCTTGAGCTAAAAACGGTGGCATTAGGTCTGCAGGCTTTTCTCCCAAGGATCAGAGTTTCCTTGGTACGTGCGCGCTCAGACAATATGTAAATCCGTATTTGTAAAGCACGAACCTCTCACCCTTACGGGTCTCAAGGCGCTGGGGGCCGTCGTGGAAATTAAGTGAGCTATTGCCCAGAGTCACATGGTGCTGAGCTGAGCTGCCGCCAGAGCCGGGGATCGAACCGTAAGCCCTGTGCTCCGAAGTCAGCTGCCCTGGCCGCTGCACCACACCTCTCCACAAGATATGACGAGAATATATTATATCAATAAGCAAGGAGTCACAAAATCCCTACCATTATCAATGAAAGTGCAGAGAATTTGGAAATAGTCAGTGTGATATCAGATTACACTGCAGAGCAGGTGCTGGGTCCAACAACATGTGGGTGAACACTCTGGGCAGGCAACAAAGGATTCCCACCAGTGGGAGCCGAGTCCACAAAAGCGTAGCATTTTCGGTCACCGAGGTAAACCAAAATAGGATCTGTTTGCAAGCAGTCAGAACTGTTAATGCCAGTTTTATGCATCCACAACCGGGACTGCGAGGAATGCCTTTTCAATTGCATGGTCAGGTATATTTGCCTTCGCTTTTCCCCAATACCCTTGGCTCCAAAGGTGCTAAAGAAGATGTTGCATGATACTGATTTCCCCAAAATGACCCAGACAAGATTGGTTCACAGAGCCCCTTCTTCTATTGGTACAAGGTCATATTCCACTGAGATCACTACTCAATCCATTGCCTCTCCACAAAGGGCAAGGACTTCATCCGGATGTGAAGACTCAACTCATCAGCTTGGCTCCTGAGCACAATGAATACTCACATTTAGACATTCTGTGGGACTGTAGAGAGATTCTGGATAAACAAACAAAACTTACAAATCAAAGTGAAAAGGGTTTTAATAATGGTGTTCGGACAATAGTGTTCGCCCTATATCATCTCAACCAGAACAGGTGTTCCCTTATGTGTTGCACCTTGCACGAACAGGCCTTTCTCACGTATCTGTTAAAATCCATTTAGCATCTATCTCACAGTTCAGGGGATCTTCTAACAAAAAGTCCATTTGGCCAAGCAGAATTGTAAAATAATTCTTAAGAGGGCCTGTTAGTGCTCATCTTCCATTGAAGCATCTGTCTACTCCCTGGCAGTTAAGTACAGTGCTGTCACAGTTGATGAAAAGACACTCTAAACCTACTCGTAAGGTTGGACTGAAATATTTCTCCTGGAAAATGGCAGTGTTGTTGCTACTGACATCTACAAGAAGAGTGCGTGAAAGACAAGCCCCTGCCATTAAGTAACCATATATGCAGTTTTGAGATGATGGTGTCATATTAAGAACAAACCTACGGTTCATTCCAAAGGTGCTATCGGAAATTCACTTAAATGAGTATGTGGTTCTAAAGACATTCTTTCAAACTTTGATGGATGTAGCGGAAAGTGCACTTCATTCTCTCGATTTTGGACTTACTACATTGGACTTACTACAGCCCCCCTGTGTCTTCATGAAGGTGCTGACCGTAGCGGGGGCTTCTCTGTGGTAGGGAGGAGTTTGCATACTCTTGTACTTGGACAACTGTCTGGTGAAGGCAGAGTCCCTGGCGTTGGTCTAGGAACATCTCCAGCAGATAGACTTTCCTCCACAACCTGGCCGTTACCTTGAACGTCCAGAAGTGTCACTTCTCTCCCATACAGAGGATGACTTTGGGGCGGTGCTTGACACATCTCTTATGAAGGACTCCCCTCCTCGTCAGAGGATTGTGGATATTTAGACGATGATTCCAATGAGTCTGTCTCAAACTCCGATCCTGGTTCTGCAGGATTTGCCCCTGCTGGTCTTCATGGCCTCATGCGTCCTGTTGGTGCCTTAAACCAGGTAGCAGATGAGAGCCCGCCAATGATATCTGAGGAAGCAGTTGCGGCAACCTAAGGAAGTGTCCTGGTGCAAATCTTTCAGTTGGTGCATCAGGATTTGCACTGGCCGATGGACCCCTCAAACTTCCAGAGGTGTTGCTCATTCAGTCCTTTGCATGCTCAAGCGTCACACATGCCTCCTCACTGGGCTGGCGTGCTCTTCAGGGCGACAGGAAGGCGCAGTACCTTGGTCCCTGTGAGGGCAGCTCCTACTCATACAGGTGCTTAAGCTGTGAGCAGTCCATTTAACCCTCAAGGCCTTTCTCCCTTCCTTGTCTGTGAGTAACTCCCAGAAGCTGTCTGTCAAAACCACTACCGGTGATTATATCAATAAGCAGGGCAATGTGCAATTGTTGACCCTATGTTGGGAGGCAATTCACTTGTGGCCCTGGGTGTAATGACAGGAAGTCATACCAGAAGCAGCCCATCTCCCAGGCTCCCTCATTGTGAGAGCTGATACCCTGGGTGTCTCTCACTTGAGGACCACGCCGAAGTGACGGAGGCAATCTTGTCCACATTGGGGTCCTCTTCACAGGTCTCCAGAACTGTCCTTAATTTTCACTTCCTGACAGATGGTTCCCTCGGGATGCCTGAGGATTCATCTGGTGTCAGGGCCTGCTGTGTGTCTTCCTCTGATTCAGCTTTTATCCAAAGCTTCAATCTCTACAGAAAGTGCAAGAGGTTTGGGTGCAGCTGATTCTGATCGCTTCAGATTGGATGAGGAGGATTGGATACGCTCACCTGTTGGCACTCAGCATTCCGCCACCTCTTCCTCTCTCACACAAAAATGAGCTGCTGTTGTATCAGGACAACATTTAAGTCATCCACTCCAATCCCCAGACCCTGTGGCTGCATGTGTGGTGATTAAGCTATGCCAGCTGTAATCAATTTGCCTTCTTGATGGGGTCACAGAAGTCACTTTGCCCAGCAAGCCTGGCGTTAAATCCATGTACACAGGCCCCTGGTACAAGTTTCTACAATAGTGTGAGTCAGAAGGCATTAATTGTTGTACTTCTGTCCTGTCCATCGTCTTATGGATTGCATTGTCCCTTGTGCAGCAGGGTCCGGCAGTGGCTACAGTTACGTGGCAGCTCTGTGTTTATGTGGTTACCTCACCAACCTTCCCTGCTTAGGTCGCCACTAGCGGTGCGTTTTCTGAAACGTTTGCTCTACTTGTTTCCTCGCACTACATTTATTGCTCCTCAATGGGATTTGAACTTTGGTTTTATTTTCTTAATGGCATTCGCATTTAAGGCGATGCACTCTAGCCTGGTCTGGCATCTTACTCTAAAAAACAGATCAGTTCTCTTAGCTCATTGGGTCGGAGAACCTCAAGACCTCTAAGTTTGTCCATCCTACACAGTTTTGTCAACCCGGATAAGTTGGTCCTTTGCGCCTGTTTATCCTTCTTATCCACAGTAGTTTCTGCATTTCTTATTGGCTAGTCTGTTACCCTTCCATCTTTCTTCTCTCCTCCACATCCAATATGTTTGGATAGGCTGGGTCCCAGGCTTGTGGCGGCATACTACATCAAGATTATATGACAGAAGAGAGTTAACGACAAGCTCTTTTTGGCCTTCGCTGGAGTTAAAAACTACAAGAACGTGACCAAACAACCATTTTATCGTGGGTCATCCTCTGCATCAAGATCGACCTCAAAGAAAGAGGCTCCAAGGGGTACCCATGCTCATTTCACCAAGAACACGACTGCTTCCACAGCTCTTTTCAAAGGCGTCCCTGTTGCTGACATCTGCCAGGCACTTGCATGGTTGTCCTTACATACTTTTGCAAAGCATTACTGTCTTACATCTCAGGCATGCAGTGACGGGTACTTTACCCAGGCTGTGTCGCATGGTTGCTTGGTGAACTTGCACTACTCTGCCCCACATCCCATGGAGGTACTGCTTTAAGACTCATTCTTAAGGTGAAAAAGTTACTTACCTTTGGTAATGATATTTCAGGTGGATGCCTAATGTTCCGGCAGATTTCTGTCTGATAAGCTGGTGTCATGATTAATGAGATCCCAAAGAATGCAAAGATGTGATGTGTTATATGGGTTACTGTGGTGCCTCTCTCAGTTCCTTCTTGCAAGTCTTGGTGGGTGCAGAAAAATACCAGGAACTGTTGCCAGTGCACAGGTTGGGGCTTAACATACTCTAGTGACATCACAGTCAGAGGTGGAATCATGGCTTAAGCATCATGCCGCCCTTCCGGCAGACACAGCTGTAGACCGCAGCAGCTCTCAGCATATGCTTGCCACCACTTCCTTTCTTGGTCGAAACAAGCTTGGGACTGGAACAAAGTGGGATGGTTTAGTTCCCACCTTTATACTGAATTTCCAGAAAGATGTTTATTCACTGTCTAAATTCCAGTAGCTGGTTTAGTTGCTTTTCAAATTTCATTTTCTGGCTGCAGTGCTGACACAGTCTTTGTGCAAGGTGATGGCTCTCACAGCAGACATTGACGAAGGTAGCTCCAAGCATCAGCACAATGGAGTGTGAAGACTCCGCACCTGATTGTCATCAGCCTTGCTGAAGGAGCAATGAGGCTAAGATGAAAGGGCAAGCCCTTCCTTGGAGCTTCCTTATCCCTAACACCAAAATCTGCTCACCATCCTCAGTCTCCTATTATCAACCAGTAAGCAAAGGTCAGGGAGAACTAATCGGCAATTCCCTACTAAATGTTCCTCATAGAATGTCTAGTGGTAGCCTGTCTCCATCCCCTGACACGTCAGTGTCCTGGGTTCCTCCCTTCTGCTCCAGGAATACAAGCAATGCACTTCCATTGTCTGGTGAAGATTTATTCAGGGCCACTGGTATTATATGGCAGGGGAGGGCCAAATTATGCAGCAAGAAAAAGCAAATTATGCGGTGTAATGTGGCACATTTTGTCATAGTATTACTTAACTATTTTGTCATTTTTACACTTGTTAACACTGTCTGGGCAGTGGTTGCACGTCCTTAGTACCAGTTTAACAACCAAATATAGCAATAAGGAACAGAAAAGTGACAAGTCAACCTTTGCAAAGAGCCTTCGACTGCGCAGCAAAACGAATCACTGCGTTTTTAGTAAAGTTTGAACCATTTGAACTAGAAACAAAATATTTTTTGTTAAAATCTGCCGATTAGGCAGCGGATGATGGATTATGTGACAAATGCGGCAAATTAATAATTATGCGAAAAATGCTGTGGCCGCACAATCGCATAATTCCAGTGGGCCAGGTTTTACTCTAACCTCCATCTTGTATAATGTTGATCCAAGGGTAATCCAAATGGATTCCACGGGTCCCAACAATAATACCCTTACCACGAGGTGGTGTCTAACAACCATCCATACCTTCCACGTACATTATCGACATGCACACGGGACGTCAACACATGGGTGTTACATGTACGTAGAACTGTACATTCCTGAACCAGGAAAAAGGTCTGGTCAGTACTATAATTTGCAAAAAAACAATATACTGCAGCCACCGCTTTGCGTCATCCATGCAGGACTTGGACAGGAGTCGCATGTGAAGGCAGAGGGCATGCTTCGTGCGCCCCACCAAGTTACGGACAGGTTCTGGACCTCTGAATCATCATGGACAGGTCTAATCCTCAGCGCACCTGCTAGATTAGCGCGTCAGTTAGGCCAAGGAGAAGTCAGGATACCAGTTTCACGTTCAGTTCACTCAGGCCAGAGGCACACACACATATGCCCGTCAGCCATGCAGGGAACATTCCTGTCCAGTGTGTGTGCTGTCTTCAACTGTTACAGTTCAGGAATCCGGCTCGTGTGAGGATGGTGCATGAATGGAGATTGGAGGGAGCCCTCCAGACAGCGCTGTGAATTGCAAAACATACCTGAGGTCTTTTTTTAAGTGGACCTCAGACAGGTGGACAATCAGACAGCAGGGGCCGATTGAACACAAAATAGGCCTGGCCACCCACAAAAAGTGGGCCACACTGGCAGATCACAACATTTTGTGAAACATAGCTTTGCTAATATCGACAGGTTACGTTTAGGGCCAGTAACACCATCAACACTGCAAACATCATTATACAACTGCTGCCCACCTGTGGGTCTCCTAATGCTTCTTCAAGTGAGTAAATCAACATCGTGTGATTCTTGGCAAATCACGTAATCTCCCCGTATGTATAAAAAAAAATTGAATGTATCCTTGTGTAATGGAACTGGTGCTCTTGTAAAGCGCTCCAATACCTTACTGTCGAGTTTGCGCTATATAAAACTGCACACAAAAAAAAAATCTACTTCTCATCCTCAGGTCTCTGACTCGAAGATTCACCCTTGGGTCTCTAAACCTGTGAGCACACATGTATCTGAATGCCCTGTCTGCCACCAGGCTCAAACTCTCATGTTTATTGTTAGTGAACCTCATTTCCCACTGCCCTGATGAAGGCCAGTGTTGGCCCAAACGCGTAGGTGAGCGTCTGCACAAACAAACCACGTTTTGCAACTGAGCTCGGTGAGCACACCTTTGTTTCGGGAGGGACCCGTATTACATATACACACCAACATAGATTCTCTCCATTTTCCTTTGAAGCACTTTACGTCTATTTGGCACAGAGGCCGCTTTGCCGAATCTTTTCGGGAAATTTCGGGGAGAGGATGTGGTCTGACGGCTAGTTTGCCGACCTTGGAGCTGGGAAACCAAGGTTCGAGCCTCGGGGTCGCGTCCACATCCTGTGATTCTGGGCAAATCACTTAATCTCCCCGTGCCTACCAAAACAAGCATTGGCATAGCCAATAGGTCTCGCCTTTGGGACCTTATAAGTGTTTAGCCATGCAGCACATTTTCCTGGGTGTTGTGCAGCCAGGAATTGAAGAGCTATACAACTGCTGCACACTAGTTCAAGTAGTCTGATTTAGAAATATATATAAGATAGTTTCGTGGCACTGGTACATGCTATGTGTGGTAACAGCTGCTTTGTAATGACCGTTTCCCCTCCAGTATGCAGTAGCTTTTCCAATATTATATGGTTCCCAGATAGCTCTGTGTCACGAAGACCGCAGTTCTTCAGTCCTGGATTTTCTTTGAATAACCTTGTGCATTCTGGGAGTTGCGGATGGTTCCGGTTCACTTAAGTTGATTGAATCGAACCAAGAGGCCACAAACAATAGTGTGTAAATGAAAAACTTTTGTGTTTCTGCTTTTGTACTGTTTGAAAGGCGAGCTAAAAACTACTGTGCTTGTAAAATTGCTGCTCTGAAATCTATTTTTGAAATAAAATGAATGCTCATAAAAGTTAATCCTACTTTACTACCAAGAGTGTATTTTTTAAATAAATCACCATAACCGAACAATTTTCAAATTGTATTGTAATTTCATTTATATTGCGCTTACTACATCTGTAGAGTCATTTAAGAGCTTTACTGCGGGTAGCGGGCTACTCCGTACCCAAGGTAAGTGGTTAATCCTGATTTATTTCGGTTATTAGTTATTGTTTATTGTTGGTTAATGGGATTAATTGTAATCTCTCACAGCAAGTAACCCCACACATTGGCCGTCGGCCTGTAACAACCTTAATGCGGCCGCCGAGCAGCCGGCGCAGGGAGGCGCTTCAGTCATGCAGGGGGTGGGGGAGGGACGGGGGCTAGGCCCTCTATGTTTTATTGTACTGAGCGCTCCCAGTCCAATTGTGGGGTTACGAACCGCTGTCTCTCGACTAGTAACTGTAAGGAAACACAGCTACCAGCGTGCTTTTGAAATTTGCTGTCCCCGTATGTGGTGTGTTAATGCGGTCCATGCAGTGTTGTTCTCTGCGGTGTTTTTGTTTGCCGTGCACAAAGCCCACCGTTTTTCTTTCTGACACTACATGAGAAGCAGGGACCGTATTTCAAAATGGCGGGAAGTCCATTATTTGCAATAATAGAAAGTAGAGCAAGTCCCCTGGGCGCCAAGGAGTCTTACATATCCACCTGTGATCTACTGGCGTAAATGTAAATATTTTTGAAGCACATTTACAAAAATCTATTTGGGGGGGCAGGGGTGTTCTGACATGCTAAGCTGTCAACAAGCATCCTGTGAGGTAAAAACAAAATGCACTCGGATACATAAGAACATGTGGCACAATCAGAAGCGTCAGCAGCAAAGAACATTATTTAAATAAAAGAAGCACGCATTTTACAGTAAATATAATTTATGTGGCATTTATGCAAGATTTCACGATCAAACGATTACGCAATAGCACTTCCGAAACTTCAGGAGTTGTGGGACAAAAGGGTAAAAAGGAACACCCACATTCTTACATGGTTGAATATTGAGCTGGAGTTCACGGAATGTATGCAGAAAGCTTACGACAGCACGGTCACAAACTGGCACAGAGCTGCATTGCCGATTAATGAATTCTCACCACTGTGCACAGCGTTAGCTGCTGAAAGCACCACCGGAAATTGAGAAATCGAATCCCATGTGACATCCTTGGTGCAAGAGACCAGTGTTTTGAGAAAGCCAGGTGTATTATAACCGAATACTATGGTATGCTAGCAAGCAAAATACAGAGCGGGCTGCTGGTACACGTAAAGAAGGAAAGATTAAATGTGGTTCAAAACAAAGGCTGGGGTCCCTCCGCACACCAAGGGTAAGGTTGGTATTTTTAATACCGGTCAATGTTTTACGCCGTAGAACATGTTCCACTCTGTAATATGTAGCAACATGCAATCACGGAAGGGTTTCTTTCCATTACCCTGGATACTATACCGTCAAGAGATGCTAACAAACACTTTATAGATAAATAAAGGCGCACTTTAAGTTGAAAGTGGCGCCTTTCACAAATAAATAAAGGTGCGCTTAAAGTGAAAGTGGTGCCGTTCATAAATAAAGGCGTGAAGGCTGCTTTGGAAGAAAGCCAACAAACATTCTAAGCACACAAGCGCAGGCAATGTAAACAAGAGCGCTTCTTATCTTCTCGGTGTAGCAGCCAGCGGGAGGAGCGGGGATGCGGGGCTTTTGGCGGGACGCTAACATAAACACTATAAATAAATAAAGGCAATCTTAAAGTCAAAGTGAAGCCGTTCAGAAATTAATAAAAGCGCACTGCCTTGCTGTGTTGGGAACGTAAACAAGCAAAAGCGAAAGCACGGCGAGTTGCGTGTAACCTGACCCACCAGGAATGCAGCTGCCACCCTGCGCGCCGCTGCTCGCTCCCGAGAGCAAAACGCCATGGGACTGACACATTGGAAAGGAGGTGGGACATGCACCCGCGTTTGGCCATTTGCGTGCTTTCATTATTGAAAGACACACGCAAAGGCCAATCCAATGTGTGGGAGGAGTCAGACCCACACGGAGAAGTTTAGAGTGCTCACAAGAAGCCTCCCATAGAGCAGCGCATTGTGCGCTGCGCTAGGCTCGACCTAAAAAATACAATTGATGATGATGCTGATGGCTGTTACAAGCATTTGGAAATGTTGGAGACTTTAGGAGCAAGGCATGTGAGGGCCTAATGGACCTGATGAGTTTGAAGTGGATAAGTCTTTGATGGGATTACCATGATCCTTTGTTGTGAAAAGCCATATCAGTAATACACTGAGTCATGGGGTATAGATGCTGTAACCAATTGAAAAGTTGGAGAGATATGTTCTTGGGAGCTCTGTATTCTCCTAACTTTGTCATTGACACAGCAGGCATCTGGTAATCTCTGGTAGGCACCAACTACCTAGGGGATGCTTAGGAGGTATTACAGCCTTCAGAAAAACGTCATCAATAAGAAAGCTGGCCAAGAGCCGACTGGTACCCATTCTAATTTGGAACACCAAAGAGGGCTCCTGATCAGCAATGATAGCGGACGGGCTGGGAATTGTGCCAACAAATTCACAAGATAAAGAGGTCACACAACGAACCAAGATCTCAGATTTGGATGGCTTTAAGTTTGAAAAATTGAAGCTCATCCATCAGTTAAGAGCTCTCATTCTTAAAGAGGCCTTTCAGTATACAGAAAGCAGTTCTTTTACCAATGCTTAATTGGTATAAAAATAAGTGCCAGGGCCCTCGCCAGCAGCCCACTGCAGCTTGACCCACCTATTGTCTCTGCAAGGTGCTTCCAGTGACAGTACCAACACAAGTACTAACCATCACACTCCAACAAGTGTGACAATTCAGGCTATTTCAGACCCCCAAAGCTATAAGAATGGTTTGGGTGGCAGGTATTGTTTATTAATTCAATACAATTGAAAAAAAGTTTGCCTAAGGCGAGGCGATAAACAATAGCTAGTGTGAGCAACAAAGAAACCAAAAAATAGTGATGTAGACACCAAGGCAACAATGATATTCAGAAAGATAGTATTAAATCATTTATTATATAAAAATATTAATATATATTTTTTGTAAATATTTTTGTAATTATATAAAATGCATTCATTTTGATCTGATGCTTATTTACAATAGAAACGGAATTCTATATATGAATAACAAATGTCATACATGATGATATAATAAACGTTGTTGTAACTCATCTAGATAATACAATATATAAACTGAGATGATCTTATCTTTAATCAATGCAGTATACGTTTTGATTTGTTCTGTCTTATGCAATCAATTTATAAAATGATTTTGTGAAACTGGCGGTAGGATATACACATACTACGCGCGTTTCGGCATTGCCTTCCTACATATTAATTCAATATACATTAAAAATTACTAAGTGTTGTGCTCATCTCTAAATTAGACAGACAGCGTGGCAGACTGTTGTCAGTTCTGTGTTGACAATTAAGTGCTGGTGCCAAGCACCAGAAACTACCAACTCAAATTCAGCACTGCTTTTTACCCAGTCCTCCATCTCAGACAGTCACCGACAATAAGTATTCTAGAACAGGGCTGTGTTTGATGATGTTAGCTAGGGTTTCGAGATCTATTGTGGGATCATTTACCGGATAGCCCTTTTAAATTGACCGGTGGCATGGCATGTAGTGGTAATGGTGCATTAGAGGTACCCATCATAGCTCCTTCTGTCATTCTGAAATATGCCACAATGTCACCAGACGCAGTTCATTAGCACAGTCTTAGATCGCATGTCTCTACTACTTAGTACATTTGGTAATATCAATAAGTAGGTTGTTATGTAACACTTGCTGACAGAGATCTTTCATTTCATATCATAGCAATGCAGATAACAAGTATTATTATAAAACACTGCATCACCCTTGCTAGGAATCAAACTTCTGGCCCACTGATTCAGTAGGTCCCAGAAATGAGCACTTATCTCACTGATCTGTCTTACTCAGTAGCTCACTATAAATGTCCTGTGTCAGTCTGAGTGCAGTAATGTATTCACAGTGAAGCTAAATTATGCCTTCGTTTCTAAAAAAAATTTTTTAGCACTAGCAACACTTTGGTATCATCCTGGCTGACTATGAAGACAAATACATCAATGTTGTAGAGTCTAATAAGGACATAATAGCCAAAGGTTTGCAATTTTTTTTTTACTTTCTTGCACATCCACCTATTTGCCACAGTGTGAACCCGGGAGTGGGCAGACAGGTTTGTTCGTACCATTCTATTTTGAAATCGCACATTCTTTTTTTTCGTATTTTGCTTATTTCACAGATGAATACACTTTTGATTTGTTTTCACAAATTCCCTTTGGTGAATCCACGGTGTTGCACATTTCGGGTGAATGACAAATGCAGATGATATTTGTCTAATTTGCTGTGGCACACAAAACATGAGTGCAGCCCAATTATAAATATGACATAATTTGTCAGTGACCCAAGCTACTACAATTTAGTGAGCCCCAAGCACCTCTTGAAAGCTAAGAATTTAATGTGCTGACTCAGCAATTCACACCAAAGACATCAATACGCATGTCAGTAAATTGTGCATGGGTATATGATAGGAAAGAATGTCCTCTTCCCAGGGTTGGACTGGGACAAAAAAATAGGCCATGGTACCAAAATAAAAGTGTCCCCCATCAGTGAATCGAATATCTAAAAACATGGCCCATATTTGCAAATTGGAGCACTTTTGAACTTGTAAAGACAAGTTGTATAGGTGTTTTGCAAGGTAGAGGAGACTGTATGTATTTGTGTGTGCTGCAGGCAATGTTTGTGGCAATATTAGGGAAATCAACAGTAAAAAACAGCCTTCCAGACCATAAAACAGGCCAACAAAAAGTCTAAAAAACCGGCCCACATACTCGCCTGTCAGACCAGCCCATCCAGCACTGTCTGATTGCCTGATAGTCCAGTCCAACACTTCATCTTCCTCCCCTCCCCACACAGATATACGAAATGCTCCCTGAAATGGACTGAAATACCACGCTCACTGTTTTACCAAGCTTGGACTGGACCACCGCGTCCACACCACCCCCAAACCTCCCTTCCCACTATAGTCCTAGGGTTGGCCTGACACATGGCAGGCATTTAGGAGAATTAGGGGGCGTGTGACAGGTTGTGCCTGTGAAAGGCGGTAAAGCAACCCTACATTTGACTGAACTGCCCCAACCCATCTGGCCGTCCAGTGCCTTCGTGTCTTAGAACATTTCCCTATAACTTAAAATCCAATCTGATCTTTCGGTTGGACTGGTGGAGATATTTTGAACCAGCTTCAGAGCAGTGTGTGAAATACCAAGCTGCTTAGTTTTCATAAATATCTCCCCCCCTCAACAAAACGCGTTCAAATTTGGAATTAGGGTGCAATACTTCGAGCGTGGTAATTTGACTCTATTTGAGTGCGTGTTTTACAGCCCAGCAGGAGAGGGCGGGTGGACGTTCATTACATATCTCGGTGTCATTTCACCTGCTTAGACTTGGCAAGATGGCGTTACACTGAGAGCCATCGCCAGGCTCTTCCCAGCGACACCCGGAGCTGGCCTGATGTCCAAGCCGACAAGTGCGTCCTTAGGTC
The DNA here is from genome assembly GCA_963921515.1 of Calotriton arnoldi. Taxonomy (NCBI): domain Eukaryota; kingdom Metazoa; phylum Chordata; class Amphibia; order Caudata; family Salamandridae; genus Calotriton; species Calotriton arnoldi. Next base: position 2,746,413 of record CAWUFW010001281.1, on the reverse strand, counting down.
TGTTCCCGGTCCTTTGATATCAAGACTCTGGCCATCTGGAGTGGCTAGTGATGTCTGTCTGCCAGAATAATGTGATGAGCACGGCTCCTCCGGGCTTTAGTTCACCGGCGCGCGCTGACGCAGACTGGCACCAAGGCAAAGCCTCCTGCCTCACGAGCTGCGAGGAAAGCAGAGCTGGACACATACCGCCCCACACGCTCCCGCCAGAACACAGAGAAACGATCAAAACTTTATCTTTGGCTCCAAACGTATCACAATTATTCACTTGTTCAAAGCAGAACAAAGAGGAAAACTGCCAAATTCAAAACCTTAAATAAAACTCTACGTAATAATAGCTCGATATCTCTGTGGTATCTACTAGCTATTTTGTACAACTCTACGACAGTGTAAAATATAAGGAGAAATGTTAAATTAAATAACCTTGTGGCTTGCTTTTCTGACCACACGCTCGTGCACCATGGCCTTTTGCTTGCGGTTACCCGCACGGCCGCCATGTGTTTTCAATTATCGCACCCGCGTCTGGGCACGATAATTGGAAACAGATGGCGGCCGTGCGGGTAACCGCAAGGAAAAGGCCATGACGCACGAGCGTCTGGTCAGCTTTTTGAAGCCCCTACATAAAGTCGTCGCCAGACAGCGCTTGCGCGCTACTCTAGGCTCGACCTAAAAATGAATGTGTCCTTGTGTAACGTAACCGGTGCTCATGTAAAGCGCTCCAATACCTTTGGGTCGAGTTTGCGATATATAAATCTGCAAAAAAAAAAAAAAATGAATCTTTAATGCTTTCCTTTTGGACAAGCGTTTTACTGCCCGAGCCCCTTGCACCGACAACGAATCAATGGAAGAACATTCTCACTGAGATACACTATTATGAACAAGTGATATTGACTAAAAGGAGGTCTGGTTCATTCTTTAGGAAATGGCGTCAGCTAGTGGACAAGTTTAATAGCGGTACGATTGTAGAAAGCGTTTAAAAAGGGAAGAGTGGCCTAGGTGGGATGTGTTCTGTCATGCTAACTGCCTGCATCTCAGGAAATGTAAGCACAAATGTTTTTTCCCTTTTTAAAAAAAAAATGTATTACTTTCTTTCATAGTGATTTATGCATAATAATAAAAACACACCCCATCACTCCTACCACATATGGTGAGTTCCATGAAAGGCTCTCCTGTAGAATCAGGACAGATTCACATACCAAACCACCATGGACAGTAAATTCTCTGTTGATAGCAGCCTGTCCTTCAGAGCAAACACCCCACCGCACCCTCCCAGAATCAGAACCAGGCTTCAGAACCGCCATTCAAACCCTGGTCCTGTCCCGCCTGGATTGTGACCGCATCCTCCGCTCTGACCCGTCAGTGGGGAAGAGATCTAGCCAGGCTGGTCCACAGACGAGCGGGCAGGCGGGCGGGCGGGCAAGCACCAAACTGTCAAAGATATATGGATCCCTCGATAGATCAGTCTGGTCAGGCTACCTGAGCGGGGTGTCTCCTGTGTCCACACAGCCCTGAGCTCTGGGGGAGGTTACATATAGCTTGAGGGTGGGTTATGAAAGGGGTGGCAAAGATGGCATCCGAAGCAGGGGGAACAGTCTACGGGAGGCACAGGAAACAGATCTGGGCAAGCAGAGCCATTATTGGACAGTCCTTAGTCCTCAAGCTGAGCACCCACCTGCCATTTGGGGAACAGGTGTTGTGTCTAGCGACATACAATACCATTACATAAGGCTACCACAACATGGAAGTCAGTTCAGTCATAACTGTGTAGTTATGGTTCAGTCACACTTTCCATTGAACAGCATTTTTAGATTTGCCCATAACTTTTGATCCCCATGGACAGATATTCACAAAATTTGTCAATTGCCTGGCGTAGTCAGCTAAGGTCCGACATGCCAATTTTTGCGCAGGTTTGTGCAGGGGATTAAGCCGCTGTCAATGCTCAATTTAGATTACAAGATCCTGGCAATACAGCTTCTCCCACATATGGCGGCCCTCGTCCACCGGGACCAGGCAGGATTTATACCTGGCCACAATACGGCTATTAATGTTCGGAGACTCCTACGACTGTTGGAGGCAGATTCGTATGACAAGGAGGAAGCTGCAATATTTGCAGTGGACATTGAGAAGGCCTTTGATAGCATGGAATGGTCTTATCTTTATAGAGTAATGTGGAGATTCGGACTGGGACAGGGGTTTGTGGCTTGGACCAGATTGCTCTATATGGACTCGCTGGCTAGAGTGAGGACGGGGTACGATTTCAGACAGCTATCGGGTGGGAAGGGGCACTAGGCAGTGGTGTCCTTAATGCCTCTCCTGTTTGCGCTGGCCATGGAGCCTTTGGATTGTCATGCCAGATCTGGAACCCCCTACAGGGGCCTGGAGATTTTGGCGGACAGCACCACATTCCATTATACGCTGACGATCTTTTGCTCTTTCTCCGGACTGTGAGGGAGGTCTTTGTACGAGCAAAGGAGCTCCTCACACACCTCGGAGGGTCTCGGGCTTATTGGTCAACTGGAGAAACGTGCTTGTTTCCGACAGTTGCTGTAGTCCTCCCGATGTGGATTCTGGGGAGGTGTATTTCGAGACCACCGATCACTAATAATTCGTTTTATCTGGGGTCTGGCAGACGATGAGTGGCACTTTCCACGATGCAGGCAGCCTGTCCCTCCCAGACTTTGAAAGTTATTACCTGGCAACCCAACTCCAGTGGCTCATGCAGTGGGTTGCTGGAAGAGTCCGACGAACAGAGAATTTGGGCCCCTATGTACAAGATCTTCGTCGACTGTGCCGATTGGTGTTTCGGCTGTCCGCCCTGGGAACAGTAGATAGCCCTGAGTTTCCAGTGCTCCATAGGGCTGGACTCAGAGCTTGCAGGGATCGAAAATTAAGCAACCCTATACCCTGGATATCCTGCTGGAATTTCTTATCGAAGTCCCACATGGGGGTAAATGGCACGGACTGAGGGAGTGGGCAGCAGCAGGTGCGCCTACGATAGGGGTCCTATATGAGAATGGAGCACTATTGCCATTTGAAGACTTTAGAGAGAGGTACAATCTACAGCAAGGACACTTCCTGTTACATAGGGCACTCACAGCGGCAGTTCTGAAACACTGGGGGTCAGGGATATCAGAACCTCCACTGTCGGAAGGGTGTCAATATATAGTGTTGTCCTCAGGCACGTACAAGGTAGTCACTTGTTTATATCGACTGCTTCTGGGCGAAGGGATGTCTCCACTGGACAACTTACGGTTGCGCCTGGAAGAAGACTTGGGGGGGCCCCTATAGACTGGAAAGTATGGAAGGGTTTGTTATACCGCATTTTCAAAATATCTAGAAATGCCCGATTCAAACTGATCAACTTCTATTTACTTCATAGGGCATACCGCACACTGGGATGGATAAACTGTTACTTTTTGACAGTGGAGGCCAAATGCCCCCGTTGTGAAGTATCAGGAGCTGGGTTCCTTCATATGTTTTGGAGATGCCCAGAGCTGGGTGACTTCTGGAAGAAGGTGACGGACATTTTGACTGAGGTGATAGATCGGGAGGACCACTGCACACCGGGACATTGTCTCCTTCACTGATTCCCTCATACTCCCAAGACTAAAGTAACTAGTAGTTTCCAGGACCTGGCGCTTCTCTTGGCTAAAAGGGAGATTGCCAGGAACTGGAAGACACCAAGAGGGCCCAGTGTTGAAGGCTGGAGAAGGGAAGTTCTGTACTGGTCGGATTATGAGGGAACTGTTCGACTGAGAGATGCCTGGCAGGGCCAGGGATCCCTCGAAGCTGCCAGGGCATGGGTGGCATTAGTGGAGGAATTGAAACCTCCAGATCGCTCCTTACTCGAGGAACCTACACATACCCCCTGATTACATGGGTAACACACTAAGCCTTTGGGGTGGGTACCTGTACTGCGAGCATGTAGACCTCCCTAATATGTGAGCACATAGAGGATTTCAGGGTCTGGTCAATAACGCCATTGTGGGGCTTCGCTCGATACACTCTTGACTCCATGATGGGGAAAACGTTAGATCATCACTTTATGACTTGTAACAGGCCCAGCCATGGCACGCCGGTGTGGGTGGAGGGATGAAGGCGGGAGTTTCCTGTTGTTTCTTATAGGTGGGTCCGCAGTTCGGCGACCAAGGGACCTTGGATGTGCACGATGGTGCTGTGATTGACATAATAACGTTTTCAATCTGGTAGGATTCCTATTGCTTATTGGGAAGATTCGGAAATCCTGAGTTCTGCCGGGTGGGAGGTTGTATACATTATCAGTTTATTGCGATGTGTCAACATTGAATGTATAGTTGTCTTATTTGGTAACAGGCTCCTGGTCGCAACTGAAAAAATAAATATTTTGTTTAATAAAAAAAAAAAGACTGCAGGGGAAAAAAGCGAAGGGGTGAAAAAAGATGTTTTGCTATTTTAGATCCCATAGCACATGTTGCTCGTGCCTGCAGCCAAAAGAGCCGAGCAGATTTACAACAACTTGGCAGGAAAGTAGAACTTTGCACAGAACATGTTATAGTTGGTTTGGTATAAATCTGTTAAATTGTCTTTGAGATATAAGTGTTCATAAACTGTGCTGGGTGGGCTTGAAAGAGTTAACACTTTTGAATATCTGTGCCATAGAAAGTTGCAATTCAGTGATTTGCGACTTCAGGCAATCAAATTAGAATTATTTGACAAATACAATTGGCTTGTGAAGGTTTCTCTAGAATTTTTGTTCACCATTTTGAAAATCGCGATTCAAGTTTGATTTGCGACTTTGGCGCTGTGGAAATAAATTTCCACAGCAAAGTGGGGGGATAGGGTGGCAACATGAGAGGTGTCTGACCCCTCTGTGCTGGAGGGACCCAGAGGAAAACCTAATTACCATACCAGGAAAAACACTGAGATCACAATGTTTTTTGTGCATCAAAGCATGATGGCATGGGCCGCCATTTTAATTAGTGGATTTGTCTACCATTTTTTTAAACAAAATGGGAAACCTGAATCAATTCACAACTTTCACAAAGATTCAAAACAAAATGGACAAAAAGAGTGGAGGCAGAGAGCTAGAATAAGAGAGGCTGAAAAAAGGAGAAAGAGGGAGAACAAAGGTATTTGAAGGGGGTGAAGAGGGAGTCTTTTTCCATTCTAGCTCCCATAAGAAATTTGGGTGGTGCCAACAAAAAGAACCTGCTCTCCAGCTAAAATTTGGGAACTACCCAGGGTTTACTGCTTCCTTTTTTGCATAACTTATGCAGAACTCTGACCCTGTTAGGGCATTGTTTTGTCTATACAGGGTGCTTCTTTGTGTCTGACGAGCTCTAATAAGAGTGAAACTCGTGTCAGGGGTTGGTTTTATTCATTCCAGACTGGCTCGAGTGTATTTTACCAATTCAAAGCTCTAATACTGTGCCTGGAATGGCAAAAGACGTTTGTCATTTTTCAGCTTAGCGTCCTTTGCTTAAAGACTTTGCTGCAAAATTGGCAAAAGGCTTTCTCACCTTTCTAGCTCAGTGTGAATGGCACAGTGCTAATCCTATGCTTAAAAACGATGGTAGAAAACCAGACATTTGAGGTGAGCAGTTTTAGAGTGTCAGTGGTGCTGTAGAGTGTTCTAAATAAAGGAACTGCTCTCCACCTAAAATTTGAGAACTACCCAGGGTTTCCCTGTTTCCTTTTTTGCATAATGTATGTGGCACTCTAAGCCTGAAAGGGCATTGTTTTCATTCATACTGTGCGCTTCTTCATGTTGGAACAAAGCTATGCCTCTCTGATGAGTTTTAGTAAGAGAGAAGCACGTGCCTGGGGCAGATCTTTATCCCTCCTGTTGGCTTGGAAGGTGATTTATAAATCCAGAAGCTGTAGTAGTGTTCCTGGAATGGTAAAAGTTTTTTGGTCATTTTTCAGCTTGGCTTACATGACCCTTGCTCATTCTATGCTTAAAGGCTTTACTGCAAAATTGGCAAAAGGCTTTGTCACTTTTCTAGCATGGCGTGGATGGCACAGTGCTAATCCTACGTTAAAAAAAAGTGTGTGTGTGTGTGTGTGTGTGTGTGTGTGTGTGTGTGTGTACACACACCTGAGGAAGAGGTTGACTTGAAGGAGGCTCAGTCTATCTGGAACACACATACAAAGGGTCAAAGTATCATTTCTACAGCAAGCATCGGACTACCACAGTGCCATCCACGCTGAGCTGTAAAATGACAAAACCCCTTTAGCACTTCAGGCACAATATTACAGCTTTGAATTGGTAAAATACCAGCCAAGCCAACCTGAAATGAATAAAAGCAACCCCTGACACGTGTTTCGCTCTCATTACGGCTCTTCGGAGAGGTATAGCTTTGTCCAGACACAAGGGAGCACACACTATAAGTCAAAACAATACCCTTTCAGGCATAGAGTGACGCATAAATTATGCAAAAAAAAAGCAGAGAACTCTGGGTAGTTCTCACGTTTAGGTGGAAAGCAACTCCTTTATAGAGCCTCCTCAACACCAGTGACACTCTAAATTTGCTCACCTCAAACTTCTGCTTTTCTAACAAAGTCTTTAAGCGTAGGATTAGCACAGTGCCATCCATGCAGAGATCCAGGGTGAGCCAGGGCCCGGGAACGTTGCTGCATATAAAAAAATATAAAAAAAATTAGGGAGGGGGCATGAGGGGTGGCCCACCTCCCGGAAGTGTAAAGTGCCCCCATGGCACCATCTCTCTGGGGGCCACTTCATTATCAAAGGAGTCCGGGGACCTATCCCTGGGACACCAAAGCATTTATATGTGCCCCAAGTGGAACTGGGGCTCCCAAAATAGATTAAAAAACACATCAACTAGGCTGTTATTGTTTGAATATTAACCCCATCAGGTTGGCACCGGTGAAGGAGTATTCAGTCACACTATAATAAAGAAAGTGTGCCATACCACATTGAGCAGATTTACATCCAGGGTTCCCTCAGGCTTATGACGAGGGCTTGTTTAAAATAATGCTCTGAAGTTGCCTCCTGGCTGTTTGAGCGCTGTTACAATAACATGAACTAAAATAGGAAATATCAGACCTAGAAAGGTAAAAAGAACATTAATAACTATTTTTACCAAAGGTAAACCATATGTATCTTTTCAAGAAATTAAGGTGTGATTGAGTTTGCAAATGACTCGAAGAGGCAAAATGTTAAACGAATCAAATGTTCCGAGTATAGTTTAAAAAAAAAAAAAAAAAAATCTCCATTGGTACTGATGCTACTACATCCAACCACTCATGCCTCCCGTTCAGTCTATAGATTTCCTATCAGCCCATTTCTTCACACATTCAAAGGTTCATCCTTCCAGCATGAAAGGGGTTTCCTGTTTCTGTTTCAGCTCTCCCAGCCCCTCCTCCTCGGCTGACAACACAGCCATGGAAGTGCACCCAGCATTTTCTGTCTTCCGCCACATTTTCAGCTACAGAATAAAAATTACAGCTGGGTCTTCAGGAAACAACTTGGCACACAAGCTAAAGGTCGGGATTGCGAAGCCCAGATAAAGTGTCTTTTTTCTTGCTTGTTGGAACATCATAGGCATAGTCTTCAGCACGGTATTGACTCAGGCACTGTAATAGCTGCTTAGTTTTTAAGGCCCATGTGTAACTACCTGCTCAAGTCCAGTGGTTTCATTGCATTATGGGACTTATAGTCCTGTTGTTACATATGGGCTGCAGTACCCAATGTCGTATTCCAGATCTAGAACTCAACCATAAAAAACTGGGATGTAACTCCCCTTTCACCCACAAGGTGGTGGTGTTACTCCATTTCTGAGTGTTGCAAATCATGTCAGCGTGCCTAAAAACACACCGCTGTGGAAGTTATTTTCCTGTTTTAAGAGGGTTTTAGTTTCTGCCGCTCTGGCTTCCCCTCCCCCCCGCCCCCAGTACTCCTGGTGAACTGGGAGTCAGCTGCAAGGGGCAGTGAGGGCTGGATGTCTCCCTGTAGCATCCATAAGTATGTGCGATCATTTGAGTTGATCTTTAAAGGCCAGCAAGATATGGCGGATCCTTTGTAAGTATTCTGTATTTGCATAGATTGGTGCGTGAAATTATAGTCAGTGCTATAAACGGGAAAAAATTAGTGCAGGTACTCATTAAAATAGAGGTGTGGCAAGTGGGCGGGGCTAAGGCCAAGATATAATCATACATAATGACTTCTGTAACAGTTGCAGCACATATCAAAACACACGATAAATGCGTTTATGTCAATAAAACAGATTAACTCATTACACATATTGAAAGCCATGATGGCACTTTCACCCGAATGGTCGTTGCACACCTGATTGACAGTGCAGGGTCTGTCTAGAGACCGTGTCCTGTTAATCACAGCGTGACACAAGCCCTCTCAAACCCCTGCAGTTTGGGGACATTCAAATGGGCGCTGCTGGAATCTTCACCAGCAACTCTGCAAAAGGCTACTTCACAGCTCGGTTAATTACATGCTCCTCGGAAGCAGAGCGGAATCTGCCCTGCACTGGAGGAGAAACCTAACCTAACCTAACCTGCCCCTGCCGTGCCGTGCCGTGGATCAGGGTACCGGTACTCTCCCTGCCTACAGAGAAATGCCGGTACTGATGGCGAAAACATTCGGAAGTGCCGGTACTCAGTACCGGTGAGTACCAGCCCATGTAAAGCACTGATTATAGTAACAATAAATATTGACGCATGCACACTTAACTGAATAAATCTGTTTCATCAGGATGGTTCACGTGATTCCATCCATTAAAGCCAATATATGTTTCCATATTGACCAGTTGGGCACATTTACAATTCTTTCAGGCAGCAGCACCCTGGCAGGAAGGCTTGTTTAGCTGTCTGCTCCTCCTCTGTTTCACAGCACAGGAACTTCCTGCCTTACACTTCAGCTGAAGCATTTCAACTCACGCAATTAACCATCCCGGGATGGTAGTCTTTTCATAAAAAGTAGGGGAACTGTTTTTCTTAAATTTAAAAAGTATGGGCACATTGTGCCCCTCAGATCCCGCTCACTTCGACTACTGCACCAATCCCTTGGTGTTGGCAGGGATGTCTGAGTGTGGCTGTGGCCGCACAGTTCCTCCTGGGTCATGGGCACGGTATTCAGCATATGCTTCTTCTCCAAGCTGCAGGTTGAGGTAGCGATCAGGGTGGTAACCCATCGGTTGAGCACGCCGCAGAAAAGACTATGGGAACTGAACTCAGAGCAGCTGCTTGAATTTCAAGGGTGCTGAGCCACGCTATGTCCTTCCCGCAACCTCCGCTCCTGTCAAGTCCCCCGGATGCCAAGCATAAAAACTGTGGAGGAAGGATGAGCTGTGACCCATGCTCTGCAACGACTTGAACCACTCCTTGAGGTCTCCGCCAACCTGTCATCTCACCTGGAAGCATCTGAAAACGTTCAGTCTAGAAAAGCAACACGTTATCATGGCTTGTCAATAAGAGCCCCCGTCCATTGCCGACGGTGCTTATTACCTCAGCAGCATTCCGGGCCCTTATGCACCCTGTACTCACCTTTTACATCTGCCCTTCTCAACCCTGCACTACAAAGACAGCAGTGGTGTGCAGGAGTATGTATCACGCATAGCTGTCGTAGGGCACAACTAGCATCAACTAATGGATTCTGAATCCACTAACTCACTTCTATGACGTAGCAACAGTGAGTACCAGAACTTGTTACCCACTGTTGCTGTGTCACAAATGGATCCCAGACTGCTGTGGATGGACTTGCTGAGAGCCTGTTGGAGCAGTGAGCACATCTTTTCAACGGGTGGGGTGGGAACGCACAGAGGGTAATGGGGGTGGGTGGCAGGCAGAGGGCTACGTATTTTTTTTTAACATT